>JAATLQ010036881.1:5555-44464 GCA_013421005.1 Heliconius erato x Heliconius himera | reverse complement strand
CTCCTACACATATATTGCCTTTATAAGAAATTCGATCCTAAAAGATCGTGCCATGACAGACTTCAAATTATCACATTATATTTATTATACATTTGGTACGAGTCTTTATGTGCATCATATTCATTTGTACCGTAGTACTTAATAGTTCGACTCGACCGCTGCCTTCCGAGCATCACCACCTCCTATATATACGGAACGACGGTCGCGACACTCGGGACGACAATACACGAACACGTCTCTATTAATATTTTATTCAAAATATATAGTTTGTATTATTCATAATTAACTATATTATTTATGTGCATTGCCATGCATATTTTATTTTATTTATTTATTTATTTTTTACTTATACTCAAGGTATATACTGTTACACCATGCATATTTTATTTTATTTATTTATTTATTTTTTACTTATACTCAAGGTATATACTGTTACAGTCTACAAATGCTACAGAATTATATCTAACATACTATGGAAGCTGAATTAATGTTATACCTTTGATCTTGCTTTGCCAATTTACTGAAACAAATTTTGTTGATAATATTGTAATTGTCAAGGTGAAGTTAAATTTGAGGTGTAATATGTATTAGTTAATAGTTCTATGGGGTTTGTATGGTTGTAATATAATAGTTATGGAGCTTAGGATATTTCTCATTCATACCTGAATATATAAGACGTTGACGCCAGTCGTGGCGCAGGGACATAAAGTGTGGCAGGGACATAGAGTAAATCGACTGGTTGTAGGTTCGATCCCCACTCGAGGAGATGAAATATTTACTTAAATTTATATTTCCATTTCTTCGCTCTGGTGTCGAGAGAATAGCGCGGTGTTGAGTTCTGCCACTTAACACGCAATGCCTCCAGAATTTGGCAGAAAGTGGGGAACGGAGAGTTTTAACACTAGGTACCCTCTGCCTACCCTGCTGTGTGCAGGATACAGCGTGAAGCTGATTTGATTTATAAGACGTAAAAGTATAACTGCCGTAAGCCTCTTCTTCATACGGTTTCAAATTATGCGCATTTTTCATAATTTTTATTATTTTTTCACGAGTTTTATGCATACATTATTAGCAGTGCAATTTATTATCATTCGAAAGAACGAATTATTTTCATTTTTCCGCTCTGGTAAGACAAATTGCGGCGTTAAGTTCCGCCACTTAACACTACTTACTTGTAATACCTACCTTACTACTAATTACGTACTGGCTACCGATCTATTTGCGGAATTTAGCGTGAGACTGAAAAAAAATTAAGCTTCTAAGTCAACGCAATCAAAAGAATCTAATTCCTTAATAACGCGAAATAGCACAAAAATCCGCAATAATTCAAATAAAGACAGTACGAAAATATAACCATTTTACTGAGGTGGTAGTCTAGCAGACACTTACCTTGACCCCCTATATAGACCAATATGGCTATCTACGACCACCTGCCACACGCTATCCGAGGCGTAATCTCATTACAGTAAGGTACTGGAAGTGGTGGTGCTTAAATTTGAAAATCAGTGGTAATAAACCGAATTTTATATTTTACGATGTCTACGGGATCACCACGTCAGTTGCAGAGGATTAAGTTTGTCAATTTTTTAAGTCACGTTCCCGTTCTGCTATAAATTCACTTCTCGTGGGCTTAATATCATGAAATTGCATTGCAGCACAGAACCCTTTGTAGGTGAGACCGACTCGCACCAGACCAGTTTTTTATATAAGAAAATATAGGCTACCAGTAAAACAAAACATATTTCATAATAATGAAATAGCCCTTATTATATTCTGTTGTTATGGCATGCAGTAAAACAAATATATCAGGAACATGCGATATCTATCAAAACTTATACTATATTAATTAATAAATATATTATTACACTTCCCCTTGGAAACTATTTAATAATCAAAGCCAATTGTGGCGCAGGGGCGCAAAAATGGGTCTTTATGGGAACGGACTGTCTTAATACTAGGTTGCCAGGTTCCCTCTGCCTACTCTGCTATGTATGAGATACAGCGTGAAGCTGAAAAGAATCCCGAAAATAATATATAAATTGTTTGTTGATGCATACATATTAAATATTCATATGACATTATTGATTGCAATATTTTAAAAAAAAGTATTCTCTCTTGCCAAACGATAATTCTTAGTAATTATCTTTGGGTAGCGGAAATTTGTAAAAATCTCTCTACAGAGATACTAACAAAATAAATAAGTTGTAACAAGCGTATAAAAATTTCGACGTAGCTTGGCGAGAACGCATGGCTTAGTGGTCAGAGCGCCTGGTCGGTTTCCAGGAGGCGCGGGTTCGAGTCCTGCCGCGTTCAAAAATTTTTATACGTTTTCTAAATAAGTATTATTCATATGACTATTTAATTTATCTGTTTTATATAAAATTTGCTAAATTGGTCGTTTGTACTATTAATAGGATTTTAATGCTAAACGATATTTAATAACACCTTTAATAACACGTGGATCTGTTTTAATTCATTTCTCCGTAGTTAGTAATCAAAGTGATTATAAACGAATATGGTGAAAGGAACACTAGGTTCACTAAGTTAAGACACTCCATTACATGCATGGGGATGCAACACTCAATTTTGAATATATTGCCATTTGAGTGGCAAAACTCTACGTCGTGCTGTTGTCTTCTTAGTAGAGCAAAGAAATTAAAATAATTAATTTTGCTTCGTGGGACTCAAACCCACAATTGTCGTGCTTACAGTCAGAAAAAAAAAACATATTAATTGATACCTAATCTCGTGTTATTTCATTCCGTGTATTGAATCGGTAATGTACTTTAGACCAAAATGTGGAAGGCAATATGAATGAATATCAAACTGGATAATTTGGGAATTAAATATCATTATTACTACAGCTATATTTTTACAGGATATTTAACACGCACGAACTTTCATATACTACAAAAACAAAAAAAAAAGAAACCATACAATATTGTTATTTTTTTTTAGCTTCATGCTGTATCCTGCGAGTAACGGGGTAAACTAAGGGAACCTGTGTTAAAACTCTCCACTCAACACTTTCCGCTGAATTCATTGGCGGAGCACAACGCCGCGCTTTTCACCATGACACCAATAAATGATAATATTTATTACATTTCCTCGAGTGAGAATCGAACCCACAATCTGCATTTACAGTCACACACTTGTGCCATTACACCACGACTGGCCTCAAAACACTTTTTTATCTTAATAAATACTATAAAAAGATTCTACATTAAATTAAGGCACGTAAGCATCAATCGTAAACTGATACGAGGTGTTCCCATTTCGTATACAAGAATCACTTTATAACGTGACTAGCGACTTTGCAAGCTGCGACGTCGACTTAGGCCTTCGGGAGTTTGAGAACGTATAAGTGACATTATCAGAAATGTAGATATTAAAGCTAGGTCTCATTTATTGAGGCCGTCGTGGCGTAAAGGCACACACGTGTAAACAGACTGTAGATTCGATTCCCACTCGAGGAAATGAATATATTATATATTTAATAGTTTCAATTTCATCGTTCTTGTAGACAGACTGTAGATTCGATTCCCACTCGAGGAAATGAATATATTATATATTTAATAGTTTCAATTTCATCGTTCTGGTATCGAGGCAAAGCGCGGCGTTGAATTTCGCCACTCAACACTCTATACTTCGAGAATTCGACGGAAAGTGGGAAACATAAGCGTATTAATGGAAACGGATATCTTAACATTAGGTTCCCAGGTTCCCTCTGTCTATCCTGCTCTGTGCAGGATACAGCGTGATGTTTAAAAATAATTTGTTTGTATAGATAATTATGCGCGCCGCATTAACTTTTAACTGCGCCATGACAGTCTCAATTCTTTAATAAATAGAACTATATTCCATTATTATAACTAAGGCCAAATATGGATATTCAACAAAACGAAGTTCCTCCTAATTTGGAGTTATTATCTGGTCAAAACATCTGGCCGGCAGCCAGGCTATCAAACTAAAGATACAGTTTTGGAAACTGCATGCGAATATTATGTGCTTGGCTGAGCTCATTTCAATTTGTCAGTGTAAATTTCTAATAAGTAGTACTTATTTATTAACGTATTATCAGATTAACAAATAAAATGTAAATTAAAAAAACAAACTTTTTTTGAAACAAAATTTTATTCAGTCCAGTCCAGTCGTGGCGCAGTGGCACAAAATGCGACTGTAAAACTGACTGATTGTGGGTTTGATCCCTACTCGAAGAGATGAAATATTTACTTAAATTTATATTTCCATTTCTTCGCTCTGGTGTCGAGGCAAAGCGCGGTGTTGATTTCTGCCACTCAACACGAAACGCCTCCAGGAATCGGCAGAAAGTGGAGAACGGAGTGTCTTTACACTAAGTTCCCTCTGCCTATCCTGCTGTGTGCCGGATACAGCATTAATTATATATTATACGTATTCATTTTATGGTGTATTATAATTTACAAATTAATAATAATATTAGGTGGGTCGTGCAAAAATTTTGTAATCCGCCATTTTGTTGCAGCGGCCATTTTGTATTAATAAATATATCATATATATGTAATTTAATTATCATTAGAATTGAAGTCGTAATTCAAATTTCTGCTAAATCGTACATTGGAAAGTGGGTCAAATTGAGCTTGCAAGATTACACACACAGTAACTAACTCGACTAGTTAAATAGAAGTTTGTAAATTTTAACCATTTTTTAAAGTTCATTGGCAGACCTCAACGCCGCAATATAATCATTTAACCGAGCGGTGACAGCCTAAAACTGTTTTTAAACATTTTTAAATTGTTATTCCACACTTAGGAAAGAACAATACTTATTTAGAGAAAACGTATAAAAATTTGAACGTAGCGGGACTCGAACTCTGAAAACCCTGACCAGGTTCGAGTCCCGCTACGTTCAAATTTTTATACGTTTTCTAAATAAGTATTTTAGCCTAAAAATATTGTTACTGTTAGATACAGTCCTACTACACTCAAACCAACAGTATTACTAAGTAAAATAAGAGAGAGCACTAACAACATGCACATTGGACGAACTTTAAAATGGAGAGCGGGCGATATAAAAAAAACATGCGTTTATTATATTTTTATTTTCTCTTCATAAGACACGATACTCCATGTTCTGCTATGTTCGGATCGAAGTCCGAAGATAGCAGAAGTCTTTTAAAAGAAATTAGTAAAAAAATGTGATTGAAATGAATTGGTATACACATATTTCTAACACTTTTTAATTAATATTTTCTAATGTAGGAAAGAAAAAATATTTCTTTAAGAAACAGATAAATTTTTTAACTTACACTTAAACCTGCGCCTCTGGTGCATCATTCTCGTTGGTTGTAAAGTTTCTAAGAACGCACAGATTTTTATATACGTTTTCTAAAAATATAGTGAACAGTATTTGAATCGACTACTATTGTAAAATAATATAAGTCCCAAGTACCAACTGCTTACATACGTGACATCTATCTATAAATAATGCTATACTATTTCACATGTAAACTGTGTAAGACTAGAGATGTGCAACGAGTTTATTCAAATTCCGTCGCATTTTTATATCTTTTGTTTTGTTTACATAGATCCTTTTGTATGGTAAATAGGTTGTACAGACGATCAGGTATAGAATATAGCTTTATTCTGCATTTTAAATTTCGGTATTTTTGAACTGTATGTTTTTAGGATTCCGTGCCTTTTAGGGAAAAAAAGGAACTCTTATAAGATCACTTTGTTGTCCGTCTGTCTTTTCGACTGTCAAAAGCCTTTATCTCAGGAACGCTTGGAGATATCGAATTGAAATTCAAACCATATACTGAGATCTACGGTCCCTTGTTTTTTTGGAAAAATCGCATTTTTATATTTACTTAAAAAAAATATGGCTGTTTATAAAAGTTAAATATTTTGACACTATAAGGGGAATCAAATATAGTAGGGTACTTCCGGTTGACATAAAATTATGAAATTTGGCTACAGATAATACTATTTTGTAAAAATCTAAAGAATAATATATTTGTGGTTAAGTCCTAAAAAACAGTTTTAAAAGGGGGGCAAAATTTGGTGTTAAAGACGCTAGTTGAAGTGAGAGGTACGAGACCGACTCGCGCTTGTTGGTTTTTTTTTTATTTTTGTTTTACTTTATCGTTTTGTACATTCAAATAAAAATAATTGACGCCGATTTGCTACATCAGCAAAGCGAATGACTGTACACGAAGCAGTTGTGAGTTAGACTCTCACTCACTCTGGTAATAAGATGAAGCCCGGCGTTGACTTCTACCACTCACTTCATTCAATCTGCATACCATTCCATATGCCAGATAAAATATTTTTTTTTTTTAAGTTGCGAGATTTGAACCCACACCTCGTTGAATCCTTTGATGCAAAGTATTTTTAAAGTTCATTGGCGGCGTCTAGATGTCGTTAGCTGACATATACATATCTCTGAATCACTTTAATTTCACCGTATATTTGATATATTTACTCTATTAATATTTACTCGATTAATATTTTCATTTCCTATCTCAGGTAATGAGACCAAATGCGGCGTTAAGTTCCGCCATTCAACGCCCAATGCTTCGATTATAGTTTCTTAACACTAGGTTCTACATACCTTGCCTGCTATACGGTGAGAAGCTGCTATTATTAATTAAATAGCTATTGATAAAAATACATTATAATGTTTTAAGTACAATTTCAAATTTTTGATTTCATTGATTATTTATTTTATTAATGCATTGGTAAACGTCAAATATATACGCGATAGTTTTTGTGTTTAATTTCTACTAGGAGGGAATAAATTATTTTCTCTTCTCCGCTGTGTTAAGTTACGACGCGACATTGGGTTCCGGTATTCAACACACACGTGTCACACTAGGTTTCGTGAAGCCAAAAAAAGCGGTATGACGAGATATATAATATATTAGAGAATATAATTAAATATATATAATAATATTAATTTAATTGTAATTGCTGATTGTAAATCATTTCTCATTAATTAGCTTATAATTCCAATAATTAATTTCTATTGTAATTATAGTGCGGTTTGAATTAGTCAGTTTAAAATATATATTACAACAATAATACATACATATTACAACAATAATATATAGATACCATCATCCTGACGCAGTGGGGCAGTTTCTTCTTTTTCTTTGGGTGGCCAAATTCTACTCTGCCCAATGCTAGATGGAACAGTTGTTTCATGGATTTGATATCCATTCCCTGATGTTACTCCGCCACGACTTTTTTTGTCGTCCAGCATGGATTTTAGCTCGTGGGGTGGAATCTGACTGTTGTGGATTCAATTCTCATAGAGGGCAAATAATAATTTTTGAATTCTTTTTATTTCGATAAAATGAAAAGAATTCCACCCCAGTTTCTCAGGTTTGGACAAAAAGTGAAGAATTCTACCTACCCTGCTATATGCGGGATAGTGCGTAAATGATATTAGGGCCAGTTGTGGCACACGACACTCACCACGCCATTCCGCCAGAAATTTCGAAACAGAATTCAGTGGAATGTCGGCGGAGGTGTTTTAAAGGGAACGGAGTGCCTTAACCTTCTGGGGTTCCTTTTGCCTACCCGGAATAATACGTGAAGCTAGATTAAAAAAAAGAATACATATATCTCATATTATTTGTATATTTGTGAGGCCAGTCGTGGCGCAGCGGCACGAAGTGTGACTGTAAAACCGACTGGTGGTGGATTCGATTCCCACTCGAAGAGATGAAATATTTACTTAAATCTCTCTGGTAATCTATCTCTGGTGTTGAGGTTAAGCGCGGCGTTGAGTTCTGCCACTCAACACGCAATGCCTCTAAAATTCGGCAGAAAGTGGGGAACGGAGAGTCTTAACACTAGGTTCCCTCTGCCTACCCTGCTGTGTGCAGGATACAGCGTAAAGCTGATTTTTTTTTTATTTGTATATCAAATTAATTTATAAGAACAGGAATAATTATCTAACAAATTATTATTATTACTGATCTACAACAAAGTTTTATGAAAAACAAAAACATGTTTTTGTTTATACGTATAGATAGGTACACATCTCAACAAAGTAAATAAATATCCAATGGCTGGATATCTAAACAAAGACCATATCGACGTCCGTCTTCCGTAACATTACACCTTAAGTATATAGAATCTAATATCAGTTTTCCCATACGCATTTGACATTGACGCTCGAACAACGTTGAAAGGTTTATGAGATTTTTCCAATACTTTGTGTTATTATTAACTGTTTAATATATTTAATTTTCAAATATAAGAAGGAATTCAGTAGAAAAGTACTTACTTTTATAACTTATACTAAGAACGTTAAAACTCTAGAATGTCTAATTCTAGAGATTTAATGACTAAAAAGAAACAATTATATAAATGTTTTTGTCTTAAAAAAATATTGGATTTATATCATTTTCGTAGTCACCGTAACGCAGTGGGAGATTATCTGGTTGTAAACGATGATTGCCGGTAGTTTCCCCATTTTGGAGAAGAAATTATTTTAAATATATTTTTTCTATTTCTCTACTCTTCGGTATTTTAATTTTAAACCAGCCTTTTGAATAAAACTTTTATTCAATTGATTTTAAAAAAATGTTAGTTTGATTTTTTCAAATCTAATTTCATAATTTTAATATAGCGGCACGAAGTGTAACTGTAAAACCGACTGGTTGTGGGTTCGATCCCAAATCGAGGAGATGAAATATTTACATAAATTTATGTTTCCATCTCTTCGCTCTGGTGTCGAGGCTAAGCGCGGCGTTGAGTTCTGCCACTCAACACGCAATGCCTCCAGAATTCGGCAGAAAGTGGGGAACGAAGTGTCTTAATGCTATGTTCCCTCTGCCTACTCTGCTGTGTGCGGGATACAGCGTGAAGCTGATTTTTTTTGTTTTCATATTAGTACAATTGATATTTTGAAAAAAAGCTTGTTTTTTTAAACGGTTTTTTAATTAATATTTTAGTAAAAACTGTGAGTGAAACTCGTATAACAAAGAAATTATCCGCTATAATAAAATATCAATCTGTATATTTATAATAAATATTTCTTAACAATTTTAAATATAAGTTACCTGTGTATGTTTTATTCCTTTATGTGCTGATTTAGTAACCTTGAAATAAGTAGTAACACATGGTTTTCTCAGCTCATGGCTTATTCATAAACACTGCTAAATTTGTTTTCATATTTACTGCTCATAATATTTTTTTTAGCTTTAGCATTATTCTGCAAATGAAAGAGTACTCAGAGGAACCTTGGGAACCTAATGTTAATGGTTCCATTAAAACAGTTCTATTCTCCACTTTCCGCCGAATTCTGGAGTCGTTGCGTGTTGAGTCGACTAGAGCTATATTTCATTTCTTTGACTGGGAATCGAACCCCTAATTTGTTTCATTTACAAAAGCGTACCTTTTGGCTCTGAGTAGTCTAGTATATCTATATTTCTTTTAAAAAATGTCACAACTAAAGGCTTTTTAATTTTCATATAGCCCCACTTTTAAATGCACATATGGATAGAAGAATACAAGACTGATGAAAGGTAAGATAAAACTACTTAAAAACCAAAACCTCCTCAGACACGTCGTACCTCCAGATTAATTTTAAACTAATATATTTTAAAACCGATTGGTTGTGGGTTCGATCCTCACTCGAGGAGATGAAATATTTACTTAAATTTATATCTGTGGTGTCGAGGACAAGCGCGGCGTTGAGTTCTGCCACTCAACACGCAATGCCTTCAGAATTCAGCATAAAGTGGGGAACGGAGTGTCTTAACACTAGGTTCCCTACCCTGCAGTGTGCGGGATACAGTATGAAGTTGATTTAATATATTTTTTTTATTTTTAAAGATATTAATCCACCAAAGTCAAAGCGATTATAACTCAATTTCACGATAGAACAGAGCAACGGCCTCGAACGGTTGATCCTGCGTCGTCATTATTTATTGTTATTGTTTCTTCGACTACTTCTTATTCCTTCGAACTCCCCTTGTTTATTTTCGTTAAGGCTTGATATTTGACATTTATTTCGTGCTTTACTAGACTTTTATTCGATCTACTGAAAGTGATATTTACTTAATTCAGTCCAGTCGGTACTTGTCGCTTATTATTTTGTGTGTTTGTGGAAATTATTGAGTTTTGATATTATACTAATTTTAGCCCGCAACGTTGTTTGGATGGACTTTAAGATGTAATATGGAAAATCTCTTTTCTTCTCCGGGATTTTGAAAAATTTCTTTCTTAATACTCTCCTATTTTCTTTGACGTACTTACATGTCAAAGCGTCTAGCGGGATAAGCATGAGAAAGCTGCACAGGCTTCTAATGAATTGTTTAATATCACTGTATTGCTTTTTTGGTAAATTTTAATTTATCCAAATGTCTCAAGTTTGGGTGTAAAGCTTAGAACGGAATGTTTTGAAACTATAGTCTACCTATCTACCCTACGTGGAAAAAATCCGTATAAATATCCGTATCCGTAAATAAAAACTAATGTTCATATTTTTAACATAACAGGGTAGGCAGGGGTTACCTGGAAACCTAATGTTTAGACACTCCGATTTCTTATTTGCCGCTGAATTTTGGAAGCATTGCGTTTTGGGTGGCGAAACTTAGTACCGCACTATGCCTCGACACCAGAGCGAAAAAATAAAAATATTTAAATTTAAAAAAATCCTCGACTGGAATAGAACCTGTCGCGTTTATACGCTTTGTGCCACTGCGCCACGACAAGCCTTAATGATTATAATTGTATGTATATTATTACAAATTCCAGCTCGTAAAATGTATTAAAATATAAATCAAGCTAAGCAAAATCAGCTTTACGCTATAACCCGCACACAGCAGGGTAGGCAGGGAACCTAGTGTTAAGACACTCCGTTCCCCACTTTCCGCCGAGTTCTTGAGGCATTGCGTTTTGAGAAGCGGGACTCAACGCCGCGCTTTGCCTCGACACCAGAGCGAAGAAATAAAAAAAAAAAATGTAAATAAATATTTCATCTCTTCGAGTGCGGATTGAACCCACAACCAGTCACACAGTTTTATAGTCACACTTTGTGCCCCTGCGCCACGACTGGCCTCTACTAAAATATGGAAATACTAAATTACAAGCAAAGCAACTTACCGTTACTACAACGTTATGACCGAATAAAAACATTACTTAAGCACCCAACTACTGCAGCTGGTGCAGCCACAGTAGCCAAAACTGTAACTAGAGGTCTAGAGGTCCTCGACCAAATTAAGTTTATGTTTAAATTATTTATTACAATTTATGGAATTATTTCGTTTATTTTTTTTAGCTTCGCGCTGTATCCTGCATTTAGCAGGGTAGGTAGAGGTAGCCTAGTGTTAAGACACTCTGTGAAATCAACGTCGTGTTTTGCTTATTTAACAGAGCAAATAAATTAAATTATAAATAATAATTCATTTCCCCCGAATATTTGCAATCCTACTACAAGGCTCTAGTAGGCAAAGAGCGGCGTTGAGTTCCGTCACTCAACTTGAAATTTTTCAAAAACTTTGCGTAAAGTAAGAGATGGGGATCTTGATATTAGGATTTATCTGTCTTATAATACTCGTAAGTTATACGTGATAAAATGATACACTAAAAAAGAAAACATTTTTCCAAATTGGAATCGAATCCACGACTACTTTAATTTTCAAATAAATCAAGCATGTCGTATCCCCTTAAAAGAGGTGAAACTTTGACTGAAATATGGAAACGTCACGAAGCAGAGACTTCCACGATCAATCAAATAACAAGATGATCCCGTCACTAGTCCCGATACATGTCTCATCAATCAACATCGTTACTGGAAACGGCTGTTTTGATATAGAATATTGTGTTTTACCTTAAATATGTAAAATGACGTAATTTAAAAATTTTAAAAGACCAGTGCTGCAGTGGCGCAAGTGTGTGACTGGTTGTGGTTTTGATCCCCAGTCGAAGAAAAAAAACAGCTTCACCGGTAGTCATCATTTTCATTTCAACTCTGCTCTGGTTAAGAGAAAGCGCGGCGTTGAGTTCTGCCAGTTCACACGAGTTAGTCACGATTTTCTGGGTAATACTGGGTTCCCTCTACCTATCCTTCTGTGTGCGGGATACAGTGTGAAGCTGGTTTAAATTTATTTTTAAAATTTTACAAAGCATCTAATCTTAATGTTAAGATGTCAAAACTTATCCCACTAATATTAGAAATTTTGTGAAGATGGATGTTTGTTTAACTTTCACGCAAAAACTACATAACAGATTTTGCTAAAACTTTGTAGTAAATTGGGTTGAGTTGCTAGTATTATTATGTGTCAAATAAAGTATATAAATAAGATAATAAAATATCAATTAAAGAAACTGTAAAAACAAGCTTTCTGGGTGTTTACTTTTCAAAGTGTATTGTATTCTACAAACTTCGTTAGCCCTTTCATTTCATATTCGTAATATTAGAGGAAAAAATGTAATTTACGATTTATGTATATATTATTTTATTGTCATCAGAACTTAAATCAAAATATAAATCTAATTTAAATTTCGAACACTGGGAAGTGGGTCAAACTGCGCTTGGAAGATTTCACATACACCGACACAAATACTAAACTAAACAAACACGGCAAGTTAAATAAAAACTTGTAAAAAGTCTTTATTGCGTACTTAAATATATACATTGAACAGATTTCGACAAAAAGTAGCTTCACTCTTTTTTAATTATTAGGGCATTGCGTTCCATTTTTGGTATATTGGATTTGATATTCTAGTCTACTAGTGCGGGCAAAATAATTTAAATATTGTTCACTAAATGGGCATTGAACCCACAAATATCACGTATATGGACTGACACTCGATTTTCAAAATTGTATTTGTCATTGATAACTGCCTAAGATAATAACTAACTTTAGCTGGTGTGGCTGGTATTACGACGTTGGCTAATTCGTGATATAGTAATTCAAATTGTAAATTTAAATAAAATTCTTTATAAAAATCACATAATATAACCACAAAATTGTTATAAAAATAAAATAAATCAGCTTCACGCTGTATCCCGCATACAGCAGGGTACGCAGAGGGATCCTAGTGTTAAGACACTCCGTTCTCTAGTTTCTGCCGAGTTCTGGAGGCATTGCGTGTTGAGTAGCAGAACTCAACGCCGCGTTTAACCTCGACACCAGAGCGAAGAAATGGAAATATAAATTTAAGTAAATATTTCATCTCCTCGAGTGGGGATCGAACTTACAACCAGTCCGTTTTACAGTCACATTTCGTGTCTCTGCGCCACGACTGGCGACTGGCAAAATTGTTATTATTATTATTATTATAAAAATGGAGAAAGAAGTATATTCACTCTAGATTCTATCAGATAAAGACCTTGTTGATTATTATATCAAATTATACTTGGACCCTCTGTGTACCTATACGTAAGTCTGTCTATATATATATATATATATATATAAATTATGTCAGTATGTCAGGCGGCTTGCCCATACATCTTGTACGTAATCCTTAACATATTGTTATTTAGATTTGACACGACATCAATAGAAGTTGTATCTAGTATAGTTAGTCTGGTAGCAGCGTTATTTCAATACATACTTTTTGTTTCTTTCTGAGTAGTTTAATTAAAATTACCAAATATATCAATATATTTAGGTGAATTTTGATATAAAATGCAGCAAAAATGAAACACAAATTATCGTATCTGTTGATTTAGAAGGTTTTTTTGAACACCCTTGAAAACTACTCTTCTTGTAACGTCAATCAAGGACTGTAACGAGGCACTGCGTGCTGAACGCATGAATATTTTTTGTTTTTGATACAAGAATATTTGTTTGTTCTATTTATTCACCAACTGAGTTCTCCTAAAGCACCAACAGTCTCCTATGATAGATCTTCAAAACTTCTGAAAGTCATAGTCTCAACTTCACGCAAGTTTGACTGTGCGTGTCGTTTTCTTGTAAGAGACTCAATTAATTTTATTAACGGTAACTGTTTTATAATATTGTGGCTTCTAGTCCGACCGAATAAACGATGGTGTTATTTCCTACATTTGGCAGAATTATCCCTATTTAAATAAAAAGAGGACTTGTTGTCGTCTTTATATTCTCAGTCGCTCAACACCATTTCGTTTTCGGAATTTTGATCTGGGTACGAGATATTCTGGTTATACTTTGCTTACGCCTTCGCTATTCGACGATGTTTACGACAAATATTCATCACATATTATAGCATCTTATGGAAACTCTTCGTGCCGACGATGTCCATTTTGAATAAAAAAATATAATTCATTATATATTTTATAAAATGTCAATAAAGTTCTACAAAGAAGATTTATTAAATGACTATTATATATTAAAATAAAAATTAAAGGAGCTTTCGCTAATTTTACAAATTTAAAAAAGAAAATACTAATTCAAGTTTGAATAATATAAGCGGGTTGGTGCCAACACTCTGGAACGTGCGTTCGCGGTGCTATTATGGAGAGAAGGAATTGCGGGAAATGTGTCTACAGACAATTTGACCCATACTCTTTTTTTCCATATTATTATTATTAATATTTTAAATAATAACCTTAATAGAGTTTTTTTTTACAAATTTTAATTATCTATTGTAATATTTTTTTAGCTTCACGCTACATCACTCACATAGCCGGATGGCAGAGAGAATCAAGGAACCTACCGTTGAGATACTCCATTCTCATTTCCTACTTCTATTCCCCATTTTCTGTGGGATTCCCCATTAGCTGAATTATCGACGCACTGAGTGTTGAGTGGCGGAACTCAACACCGCGTTTTGTCTCGTTACCAGACCGAAGAAATGAAAATATTAAATATTTCATTTCCCCCGAGTGGGAAGGACAACTTTAGTAGAAAGATTCGGAAAAAATCTTGAAAGGTGAAACGTGCCAAATTTCGTTTACAATGATGTCGTTGACCTTTCTCATATTTTAGATTGGAGTATATTATGTATATAAGAAAGCTCTATCTTGTTATGTTGATCCGAGGCTTGTTGTAGAGCGTTTGTAAAGTGATACTGATTTCAATATAAATTCTGTATTCGCCAAAGAAATAGGATTTTTTTGCTGTTTGATATTTGCTGTTTATTACTTTATGTTATTTATTTCTTTTGTGAAATAAAATATATTTTTATGTATGTAGGGAGCTTAATTTGAGGGCACTTTATTATCCAGCTTCCACTCAATTACGAAATATCGAGTTTTATTAAAAAAATATTTGCAAAATTAATATAAATCAAACACATAAATTTGAATTTGAACATTTGAATTTTCGATTATTCGAAGGGGCACAAGCGTGTGACCGCTAAGATTGTGGATTCGATTCCCACTCGGAGGAATGAATTATTATTTATTAATAATTTTATTTCTCGGCATTGAGTTCCGCCATTCAACACGCAATGCCTCAAAAATTCTGCTGAAAGTGATGTTCCCAATGTCTACCCTGCTATATGCAAAATACAGCGTGAACCCGAAAAAAAAAAGACAAACATACATACAATTATAAGAATTGTTGAAAATATTTGAATAACATCAAGTTAACTAAATATTTACTATATTCAGAGCTATTGTCAAGAGAATTTCCTAGTTATCCAAAACAGTTGTCGTTTTGCCAAGCAATCGTTTCTTCTGGCTATTTGCCTGCAAGTCTTGTCTGTATTTGACTATATAAGCATTTTGAATAAAGAAGTAAGTTAAATAAACTCGATATAAATTGTACAGGATACATAGTGTCCGTGTTTTTTTAGATTCACGCTTTATCCCGCATTTAATGGCATATACAGATGAAATGTAGTTTAATTTTCCTGCTAAATACAAATAAACTATTCGACCACGTGGAAATTGATCCCACAACCGCCAGTTACAGCGAGACACCGTGCTATGCCCTCAAATACGACTTAATTTTTTTGTACACACCCTAAAAAATCCAAATTTAAACCAATTTCAAGCTAAAACATATAATTTTATAACATAAAAATCCACTCGCATGCAATATCGATAAAGACTCGCGACAAATAACCTAGTTGCGGCCAACAATCAAGTAGAAGCAGGCTGACTTGAGCAAGATTAATTAAGCTCCTAGCATCAATCATTGGCCCTAAAATCCGTGCAGACGTTAGTCTTTCATTTTATTTTATATAATGGACACCGAATTTGGGTGTAATGTTTTTGTGAGTTAATTACTTAAATCTATCTGAGGCCAGTCGTGGCGCAGCGGCACGAGGTGTGACTGTAAAACCGACTGGTTGTGGGTTCGATCTCCACTCGAGGAGATGAAATATTTACTTAAATTTATATTTCTATTTCTTCGCTCTGGTGTCGAGGTTAAGCGCGGCGTTGAGTTCTGCCACTCAACACGCAATGCCTCCAGAATTCGAAATGGGGAACGGAGTTCCCCAACACTATACTCCCTCTGCCTACCCTGCTATGTGCGGGATACAGCGTTTTATTTTACTTAAATCTGTAACTTCGTTTTCTTTTTATTTCTTTTTCATTTAATTAGTATAGACTGTCGTGGCGCAGGGGCACAGGCGTGTGACTATGACGTGATGGTTGTGCACTCGGTTCTCATTCGGGGGAACTAAATATTATTTGTTTCGGCGGAATCGGCGAAAAATTGGAAACGGAGTGTCTTAACTAGGTTTCCTCTGCCTACCCTACTAAATGCTTCGTGAAGCTATTTAAAACTATTTTGTTTTGCTATTTAAGGCTATTATTTTTTAAGATTTAACCATAAATGTATAGTTTTCAGATTTTTTCCTGAATTAGTACTACCTGTAGATAATAGCTACAAAATTTTATAATTTTCCGGTCAACCGGAAGTATCCTATGAATTTTGATTCCCTTTACAGTTTCAAAATACGCGTTTTTTGCGATATAAACGGCGATATCTTTTTTCTAAGTAAATATCTATATATATAAAAGGACTTGTGCTGACTGACTGAGGTAAGACGCACGCAGAGCCAGTGGTACAAACGTTAAATTTGGGCAGATGTTTATTTTCATATTCTGGACATCCACTAAGAAGGGAATTTGAAACATTTTAACCCTAAAGGGATGAAATAGGGGTTGAAAGTTTGTATGGAAAAAAAATTTAAACTGTACCGATTTTTATAAAATTTGAAATTCAGGTTCTTAAAAATATTTCATTGAACAAGTGTTTCATGGTTTTTAAGAATTCACCACCTAAGGGTTCAAAAAAGGGGTAGAAAGTTTATATGGAAAAATCTTTAAATTGCCACCGATTTTTATAAAAATTTAAATTCAGACAGTTAAAAATATTTTATTGAACACGTGTTTCGTGTTTTTTTTAGAATTCACTCCTAATAAGCGGTCGAAGCCGCGCGCGCCCTCTAGTATATATATATATTTTTTTTAGGAAATCATGGAGCCATAGATCTAAGTGTATGGTTTGAATTTCAACTCGGTATCTCTAAGCTTTCCTGAGATGAAGGGTCTTGACAGAATTGATCTTATAAAGGTTCCTTTTTTCTTTAAAAAGTATAGAACCTTAAAAAATTAATATAATTCTTTTTTTTTCGAATTATCATTAAGCAGCTTTAAAAGTATATACGAACTTTCAGACGTTTCAGACGTCATTTATAATATGGTGTGCCATTTCATTGTCTGTTTTCAAGTTGTTTAGAAATATTGTCACGGAGATCAGCGCCGTATTTTATTTAATTAAAGCATATAATAAATATTTCTTCGGTTTGAACCTGTAACTATCTATTTGTAATTATGTCATGAAGGTAACCATTTTGTTCAGTTTATCATACACAAACATTTATTCAAATAATAATAATCCAAATCCCAATAACTACAAAATTTTACCACAATTTCTACCTATAAATTATTTATATTTCAGTAAACCTTCCATATTAGACTCGACAATGCTTGAAATGATTTCAAAATTGAATATATAGTTCAATAATTCTATTAATCATTTTCAATAAAATATTCCCTCAGCACATGTCGATTTTCCTGGTATTATTCAAGTGTGTTTACCATTGGCCATAATACACGCCACTCAGCTCTTAACCCCAGATAAGGTGCTTGATCGAGATGAAAGTGAAATAAAATCGAGTATTTGTCACTGCCTCAAACCGAATTTCCTTTCGAAATTGGCTCTTCTTGGTGTGGCTGTTCGGTTGACGTGGTTAAAGATTAATATTGGACTAAATTTGATAAGTTTTGTCGGATACTTTATGAATATTCATGTAAAAATGTATCTTTTTGTCTCTACCTGTAATTGAACTTTGCCTAAAATATAAGGGTTTTATAATAGGTTTTCTTTTTAAAAAGAACATATCATCCATACATTTAGGTACGTATACGTACCCAGGTATCTCTCATACATAACAGTATAGATGGAGGTAATCTATTGTTAAGACACTCCTTTCCTTATTTTCTGTCCAACCTTTGAGACTCTGAGAACTTAAGCTAGTTCTAATGCGGGGAAATAAAAATAATTTAAAATAAACTAAAAAACAAAAATTAAAAAACTAAATGCTTAAAATTGAAATGTTTTAATTTCTCCAAATGTTGATCGAACCCACAATCATTACGTTTACAGTCAGACTCTGTCACACTGCGTCGGCGTGCTGTTGAGATACAATGTGACAGCGTCTATTTATTTTTGGTATATTATAAACCTATCACGATATCAAGACCGTCGTATTGCATTAGCACAAGTGACCTAACTCGACGGTAGTTGGTTCGATTACCACTCGGAGGTATGAAATATTTAGAATTTTATCATTTTCGCTCTGGCAATCAGGCAAAGCGTGGCGTTGAGTTCCGTCACTTAACACATAATGCCAAAGTCAAATTTCAGTGGAGTTCATTTCAAGTGGAGAACAGAGTCCTTAACATTAGGTTCCCTATTTCGGTCTGCCTATCCTACAAGACAGCTTGAATAAAAAAAATAACGATATTTGAATTCACAATCCTCGTCTACATGTATTTCGACGATTTGTGTAGAGCTACAATAACATTTTGCATTGTTTAAGTACATTTTAAAGTTTCTAAAGAAGAACTTGTACTGTTTCGCTATGCTCAATTTTATTTTACATCTAGCAATGTTATGTTAAAAGTTTGAAACTGAAGTATTTTACTTTTCTGAAATCGTTGTTTTAATTTTCACCACTTTTTACTAAATATTCTCCTTCTAAGCGTCAGCTATTAAGCTTTATTTTGTTCTTGTTTTTTTACTAACTAGTGGTTTCCCGCAACTTTGTTTGCATGGACTGAATAAAATTTTCACCTATCACTATTTAGATGCTTGTAAATTATTCATCGACTATTGTGCCCAAAATTTGCAATATACAACAAAAAAGAGGTAATATTTTTCTAGAGATATGGAGACGAGCAGACAGATAAATTTCTTCAGCTTCACGCTGTATCCCGCACACAGCAGGGTATGCAGAGGGAACCTAGTGTTAAGACACTCCGTTCCCCACTTTCTGCCGAATTCTGGAGGCATTGCGTGTTGAGTGGCAGAACTCTAAGCCGCGCTTAACCTCGACACCAGAGCGAAGAAAATGGAAATATAAATTAAAGTAAATATTTCATCTACTCGAGTGGGGATCGAACCCATAACCAGTCAGTTTTACAGTCACACTTCGCGCCGCTGCGCCACGACTGGCCTCAATTTCTTGAGTAGAAATTTAACTAACACACGTCGCTATATTCTAATATTCGCCATTTACTGCGCCACGATGTCCTTCATTTTCAATACTCTTTATTTGTCTATACATTTAAGATATGCTCGACAACGAACAAGTTTTGTTTGTGTGTCTTTTGTGAACACAATGGTGCTACCAGGTTATTTGTCTGCTTTATAATTGACAAGAAAACTGTTAAAATAGAAAAAAATCTTGGTTAAAATAAAAAAAAAATTGTCTTAAAAAAATTAAAATAGCCAATATATTAAGTAAGGGTACTAGATAAATTTGAAAAAAAAACAAAATAAAACTTTCGATATCGTATAATATAAATTCTTTTATACGCTGCTATTTAAGGCATATGTATCCTATGGAGTATTTACGGATAGTCACCATCGTATTAAGTTCAAATCTTGTTTGGGTAAACATGTACCAAGTTAAACAATTTCATATTTTTCTAGGTAGAGAGTACCTAATGTTTAGACATAATTTTTGTGACATTTTGCTAACTTGTTATATTTACCTTTTTATATTTTGAAGACAACAATTGTGTGACAGAACTCAACACCGCGCTATGGGCACGACCTTGAAGTCTCCTCTTGAGTGGGAAACTAACCTATAATTATTAAATTTACTGCCAGACGCTATTCCACTGTACCGCGACGGTTTGAACGGTTCGACGCGGCAGATGAGGAAATATCACTAACGCCCAATATTAATAATAAGCAATCTTGGATTTTTCCATATATCTGTCCAATCTCTAGATTGGAAAGATATATGGAACAATCCGAGATTGACGTTGGAGATAGGTTATTAATATTGGGCGTAAGAGACCATTACCAGAATATTCCACAGCCACGTCAAAAAACTGGAGTTTACTTTTTTCTGGTTCATGTAAAGGAAGTTACTTGTATATGTCTGTGATTTAACATTAACGGAAATGTAGAAACGTATATCCAATTATACTGTAAATAGATTTTAAAAATAAAGAAATAGCTTTAAAAGGTAGAATTAAGTTTCTCCGGGAACTTTGCCATAAGAAAAGTTATTTATCAAATAATTTTAGTTGATATGTTACATTCTTTTTTTAAAAATACAGATCCATTATTATTTTTTAACTATAAGAGTACATAGAGGCTAGTTGTGGTGCAGGAGCATAAAGTGACGGCTTGTGGGTTCAATTTCCTCTTTTGGAAATGAAATACATATTTAATATTTCTATATTCTTTGCTCTGATGTCGAGGTAAAGCGAGGCGTTGAACTCAGCCACTCAGCACGCAATGCCTCCAGGATTCAGAGGAAAAAGCGAAATGGAGTGTCTTAACATTAGGTTCCCTCTGTTTACTTGCGGGATGTAGCGTGACGATAAATAAAAGAACAATATATTAATTAAAAATTACCCTATCTGAATTATAAACGTATAGCATTGATCTAAGAGTTAATATAGCTAGAATTTAACTAGAAGTTATTAGAGCTGGTGGTGATCACTGATCGCCAATTCAGCACAAAATGGCGTTGGGTTCCGTGTGACTAACATTAAAAAAATATACCTCAAAATCCAAACAAAAAAGTTTCACATTTTTTATATTTATAACATCATTTGTATCCCGTGTCCATGCACGTACAATATACGGCAACAAAAGCCGGAGTCAAAAACATTAACCTACTTTAGTTACGTGTCGGTAGCAGCGACGTGTTTTACCGCTGACCGCGAGGACTAAAAGCAAGGATTTTTTGGCTATAAGCGGTTTTAATATGGGAGTCTTGGTTTGTAAGGTCTTTTACTATTTTTTAATGATGATTTGTTGTGTATTTTGGTGTAATAATTTGCTACGGTATATTCTGTCAGATTGTGGACAAATTGAGTGTTATACTAGTTTTTAACCGATTTCTGTAAAAGAAGGATTATAAATTCGACTGTCTATTTTTTATGTTTGTTACCTTAGAATTTTGACTGGGTGAACCGATTTTGATGAGTCTTTTTTTATTTATAAAGGTCCCCGTGTGGTCCCATTTTAGTTTAATCCATTTCTGATAATGGTACCCGTGAGAAAATCATATAAGTCTTAAATTTGCATTAATTATATGCGTGACAAATGGAAGAATAACACAATATACCTACCGCCAAACGATTTCGATCATTCTTTTTTTATTGGAAACGATACACTTTAAGGGAATTTTGATTAAAGATTGATTAGATTCTGATTACAGGTTTCGTTGGAAATTGAAGAAGTCGAGTTTCTTTTTGTTAAAAATTATTATTATTTTTATAGAAGAGTCAAGGTAAATGAGCATACGGTACACCTTATGGTGAATGATCACCGTCAAACACGACTCCGTGTAATACCAGATGAGCTATAGGTGTTCCCAGCCTTAAAGTTGAAGAAAAACGAGCTTTTTGAAGATATCGACCTGGAAAGCTGCCGCAGGTAGGCCATTCTACAGTTACGTGACGCTTAGTGGGAAGTTCCTTCAAAACCATACGATTGTGGAGTTATTTTTGGCTATCCCGCTAAATGGGATACATCCCGCTAACGGGATACAACGTGAAGCTCAAAAGAATTACGTCACTGTAATTAAGATTAAATAATCAAGTATAAATATAGCTTACGTGATTTAAAAAAACAATATTCTCCTAACAGCGTAACCGTGACAGCTATTAATTTTATTACAACTTTTTATTAAATTCTTAACAAAGACTAAAATGATTGATAATGCCACCCCAGTGTTTTGTATATCTATGACGTTTTAATTTTATTAAGACGTATTGTTCGAAATGAATTAAGTTAAATAAAGGAGATAATTTAATCTGTGATCTTAATTTGTTTAGTAAAATAAATAAAATTTTAGAAGATTTTAATTAAATTTGAGTTATTTAAAGTTTTTTTGTATATTTATTTATATCTATATTAGCAGATTAGATTGAGGGAACCTGGGAACCTACTGGTAAAACACTGCGTTCCCATAAAATGCTTCCGTTCTCCACTTTCCGCCAAAAATTCTAAACATTGCTTGTTATGTAGCGGAACTAATCGCCGCGCTTTGCCTCATTACCAGAGCAAAGAAGTGAAAATATTAAACATTTCATTTCCTAGAATTTGAATCGAACCCACAACCTGTTGCATTTACCGTCACGCGCTTATGCCTCTGCACCACAATTGGCCCCAAAGCTCAGCTTAGCGTGTGTTTTGTATAAAACGTATAGGCGACAGCAAGATCCCTTTTAGAAATTATTAACACATAAAGCGGGAAATTTACTTCGATCTTCAATGTTACGTTTCAGTTTACTCAGGATTAGTGTAGTAGGGCGAACGCATGCCCAAGATAACTTGGCACCGCTATTCTCCTCCATATCCATACTAACATGTATAGAACAGGTACAAAAGATGGAACCTTAGTGGGTCATGAGGATTTGGATGTGGATGAGTGCTGTATCTACGCTACGCTATCTGTTTTCGTTAACAAATTCAGAGACATGCCTCGTTTCAAATAGAGAAATCCATTTAATGCTTTAGATTACAAAGTTACTTAATAGATGATCTTGAAGATAATTGATTTGATATACAAAGATTTGTTGGATTAAGTTATTTTAAGGATTCTAAATTCGTTTTAAAAGTATGTAATAATGTATTGAGAGTAGAATATTTTTTATTTATAGCGTTTTTTGTTTAAGCAATGTTATTTCGCTAGAAAACAAAAAAAAAATAGTAGGATATAAGATTTAAAACAAATTATGCATATATCCAAGCCGCATTTTGCCAAGAAAATAGAAAAATTAAATATTTTCTATTACTCCTTCGAGTGGAAATCGAACTCAAAACCAGTCACGTCTGTCCCCCTGCGTTACGACTGGCCTTAAAATTTCCATATATTTACAATATTAGTAGGAAATGTATATTCGTTCTAAGATATATACGTTGCAAAATGCAATATGGAAGTACCGTTCTCAGTTCGTGTTATATCTTGCATTTGCATGACTCCGAAACATGAGATACCAATTCGAGGTCATGATTCTGAATTCTAATTTGCTATCTAAGTTCCGCAGCTGTGTTTGACTAATTACGTATAAATGGACTAACCACTTCGCCAGTCTTAATTAAACGTTGTATATAAATAGGTAGCAATATATTTAATTTTCAAGATTCGATTCCAAATTGGGGAAATTCATTATATATTTAATTTCTCTGGTTAGAAGATAAAGCGCGGTGTTGAGTTTCACCATACAATGTCTTGATATTTGGGCGGAAAGTGGGAAATGGGGTGTTGTATGTTCCCTCCAGCAGCCCAAATTAATACATACATACGGATAGAACTTCTAATAAATTCTTCTAATTTAAAATATTAAATTTACATGTGTCTCGATTTAATAAGATTTATAGGTATTTTATAGAAACAAAAATATGTTAAATTAATACTTGTAGTTAATTTCATACAAAATAAGTGCATACGCCCGCAAACTTAAGTTTGTCAATTTTAATAAGTTGTACTTCAAGTTGCCCTTAAATCCTGATATTGATATGGAGCCCTCAGTGGGCGAATTCGACTCGTACTTGACTTTCTCTTATTTCTTTCCCAAGCTAAGTTTCATATTCTGCTTATGTAAAAAAGTTTACATTTTCACTTTGTAGAATGCATATCTAAGACATACATCTGTATAAATAATTATAATTATGACACTTATACTTTTAAGAAAGCGTATAAAAATTTTAACTTAGCGGGATTTGAACCCACGCCTCTTGGAAGCCGTCCAAGCGCTCTTGACTCCGTCTTGGCTACGACGAAATTCTTATACGCTTGTTACAACTTATTGTTGCTTAGCATCAATGTAGGCAGATTTTCACAAAGTTTTGCCACCGAAAGATAATTGCTTAAAATTATCATTGCGTATAGCGATAGCAGTTAAAAATGTTAGTACATAGCGAATGAATAGCGACTGCCTGAAGGCAGTCTGGTACTCTATAGCTTTAAAATAAACTTGGTTGGGAGGCTTATGGAGAATTAAAATGTTATAGCCGTATCTTATAAAGAAAAGTTGTAATGTAACTAATATAACTGTGACGCAAAATATTTAAAATATTAATTAAAAGAAGCTAGTCGTGGCGCAGGGGCACAAAGTGTGACTGTATCGAATCGACTGGTTGTGGGTTCGAACACCTTTCGAGGAAATGAAATTTTTATTTATTGACATTTTCATTTTCATTTCTTCGCTCTGGTGACGAGGCAAAGCGCGGCGTTGAGTTCCGCCAGTCAACACGCAATGCCTTCAAAACTCGGTGGAAAGTCGGGAACGGAGTGTCTTAACCCTAGGTTCCCTCTGCTTACCCTGCTGTGTGCGGGATACAGCGTGAAGCTGAAAAAAAAAGTTAAAAGAACCTTTTAAAAAAACAGCTTTCAAGTTTATTTTTCAAGAACATACATACTAGAGATATTTTAAAAATCAAGTCCATATATTTCATATCCATATTAGGTGGATAATATTGTAGGTGGGCGGCCATTTTGGATTGACAACAAGATTGATATGTAATTTCATTCGTCCCCAGAACTGAAGTCGTAATCCAAATTTCAGTTTAATCGTATTCTGAAAAGTGGGTCAAACTGAGCTTACAAGAATCCATATACACCAACAAACATACTAAACACAAGTCAAATAATATCTTGTAATAAAATGAAGCGACATCCAATCGTCGTACATTTAAATCTTTCAAACTACGTAAAATATTTTAATCCAGGCTTATGTTTTATTTTTATTTAGGTTCTAATATTAGTACAATTGCATATTATTTAAGAATTGCGCATATAGTAGGATATATAGAGGGAACCTAGGGTTAAGACACTTCTTTCCCCACTTCCCGTCAAATTTTCAAAGCATTGCGTCTAGTGTGGTGGAACTTACAGCCGCGCTTTTTGCCTTGATATCAGAGCAAAAAAAAGGAAATATTATTAAGTAATAATTTATTCTCTCGAATGGGAATCGAACCCACATCCATCTCGTTACAGTCATAAGTTTGTCGGGTACAATCTCGAATCGACTTACACTGCTATATAATATTCGTTAATTTTAGTATTAACATTGTATTGATAATATTAACTTTAGAGATATCGTGTAATAAATTATTACGAAGCGTCTCGTTGCTGGCATGGATTGATATAGAGGTGATGTTATGCTGAAATATCAGATGGCTACTAAATTTATGGGAATACTTAGTTACTATATAGTATTATAAATAAAACATTATTTTAAAACGGAGTGTCATAACACTAGGTTCCCTTTGTTACCCTGCTATATGCGGGAAACAGCGTGATGCTCAAAAAATATATTTTAAAGAATAAGTTTTTTAAAAGGTCAGTTGTACTGTACTATCCAGTTTCTAGATGTGTTTTTTCACAGTTAAAGTCAACCATTTTACAAAGATGTAGAAAAACACACTCCCCAATGGACTGTGTCTTCCGTCCAACTTTATAAAGATGGCATTTATCTTTATTATAAGATATAGAAACTATTTATTATAAACAAAATTATGATATTATTCCTTGTCTTAATTGAAATAAATTAGACACGTTGTGCATTTACTTATATCATTTAAATTAATATATTAGAAAATATCAAAGGACGCCATCGCCGCTCTCTTCGTGAGCAACCTGTAAAGTAACTTGACTTAAGTAGCTTGACGTTTTATTATGTGTTTTTTACGTATTATATAAGGTCCGTGTAAAATTCATATTGCGTTTCCCAGATTTTTACTTGGCTGTTCATGCTAGCGCGTGTAATAATAACAGCAACATTTTTCTTATATTATATATTCCAACCTATTCACTTAAATTTATATTTCCATTTCTTCGCACTGGTGTCGAGGCTAAGCGCGGCGTTGAGTTCTGCCACTCAACACGCAATGCCTACAGATTCCGCCGGAACCTAGTGTTAAAACACTCCGTTCCCCACTCAACGCCGAGTTATGCGTGTTGAGTGGCGGGACTCAACGCCGCGTTTTGTCTCTACACCAGAGCGAAGAAATGAAAATATAAATGTAAACAAATATTTCATTTCCTAGAGTGGGGATCGAATCCACAAACAGTCAATTTTACAGTCACACCTCGTGCCGCTGCGCCACGATTGACCTCTGGAGTACAGATATTTACTTATAAATATATTTCTAACACATGATTTCAACATACACTGAGACACAAATTTAATATAACGAAAGCATTAGTAGTGATTATTATTTCAAGCTTCACAACTAACCCGTCTTCATCAAAGAGGGTATAAGAGAACCCATCTAGTAGTTAGTGACAGTTGAAGGCAGCACTAAAGATCAAAGCTTGACCTTTGAAGCCTTCGTCATTACTATTCTTTGGGTACAAACACGAAGTTTTAATATAAGTCACGTTACTTAGCTGATTTAAAAAAATCTGCTTTACGCTGTATCCCGCACACTGCAGGGTAGGCAGAGGGAACCTAGTGTTAAGACACTCCGTTCCCCACTTTCTGCCGAATTCTAGAGGCATTGCGTGTTGGGTGGAAGAACTCACGCTTGTCCTCGACACCAGAGCGAAGAAATGGAAATATTAATTTAAGTAAATATTTCATCTCCTCGAGTGGGGATCGAACCCACAACCAGTCGGTTTTACAGTCACACTTTGTGCCCCTGCGCCACTACTGGCCTCAAGATATCTCTTATATGATTATAATGTAACTATTGTAGTAGTACACGTTTTATTATGTGTTTTTTTTATGTATTCTAGAATAATATTTGGCATATTTATGTATGGGATACTGCTTTTATATATTTTATATTGTTTTCATATAATTTGGTAAAATTTATGTGGTTTAGTCAATCAAAAATAAAAGTAATAAATTTCTTTTTTGCAGGTTTACGTTGTATCCCACATATAGCGGGATAGACAGAGGTAATCTAGTGCTACGGTTACTCCGTTCCCCCCACTATCTTTTGAATTTTCAAATTTAGTGTTGAGTGGCGGAACTCAACGCCGCGCCTTGATGCCAGAGTAAGAAAAGAAAATTTTAATAAATAATAATAATAACATTCCCCCAAGTGAATCGAACCCACAACCGTCTCGTTACATTGACACGCTTTGAGTTATTGTTTACATATCATAGAACAATATTTGGCATATCTATTGTGTAGAATAGCTTTTGTTTATGCTTATGAAATCATTTTAATTTTTATATATGTATATATTTTTGTAAATTCCTGGGATTCACATTGGGATTATTAAGGATTAAGTAGCCCTCATGACCAATCGCGGCGTTGAGTTCTGTGTTGACAGAACGAGACGCAATAACTAAAATTGCATGGATACAGAGTGTCTTAACACTACGTTCCCTATCTCTACCCTGCTACATGCAACATACAGCGTGAAGTTAAAAAACTAAAGACTTATAGATAAATAAAATTTCTTTGTTAAATATTTGTTTATCTACAATTAATTTGTTACCTTAAGGTTAATGTATCTTACATTACAGAGTTTTCTTTATATGTTCTCCCCTACATTTTATTCCCATAAATACGTTGTTCATATATAATAATTAATATTAGTTAGCACAAGTAACGCTGGTAAAGTGTGAAAGTTTAAATGAAATGCTTTTATGGATTCTTCAGCATTCAGCGTGTGTTCAAAGTTCAACTTTGGTTCAAAGTTGATGTTTGAACTTATCTTATGAGGTCTATAAAACATTATACACTGCCTTATAATGCGAATGCGAATATGAAACTTTGATGGTTGCTTTGTTTTGGAGTTATGAAATCTCACTTATTGTTGATAACTGGTTGAATGTGAGTGATATTTGTATAGAGAGATTTCTATAGAAAGGTTTTCTGCAATCTCGTTTGTTAAAATGATGTTTTGTTTTTGTTTTTATATGTTTTAGGCCAGTCTTGGCGCAGAGGCACCGGTGTGGGACTGTAACTATGACAGATTGTGGGTTCCATTGAATTTTGAATTGAAATATTAAATATTTTCATTTACTTGCTGTGGTAACGAGCACACAATGCCTCCAGCATTCGGAAGCACAACAACATGTAACTTACATGCTTCATTTTTTGAACGTCAAATAATTTACCACCAGTACACTAAAGTTAATGCCTCAGACATATAAACGGTCATATCTTTTTATAAATAAATGTGTTTTTTTTTCTGGAAATAATGGGGCCGTTGATGTGAGTATAAATTTCAACTCGATATCTCCAAGCGTTCTTGAGATAAAGGCTCTTGAAAGACAGACAGGCAGACAGACGGACAACAGAGTGATCTTATAAGGGTTCCTTTTTTCCTTAAAAGTTATGGAAACCTAAAAATGAGGAATAGAAGTGTCTTAATACAAACGGAGTATCATAACACCCCACTATGCAAGATATAGCGTGAAGCCAAATAAAAACATTTGTATTTCGTAAAATTTAGCTTATTTATACGATACAATCACCAACAGCGGTTTAATACAATAATAATGTACTATGAAAGCTTATTACAGCTAAACCCAGGGAAAATCTAAATATAAATATCTAAAAATAGACGATAAATATAATATTTGATTACACCGTAAGAATTAAAGTATACTGTGAAAACAACGTATACAAGGGAACGAAAGGGAACTTTTTAGGATTATCCCTCTTTACAACGGTGTTACACATAATTTAATATGCCACTTTACTGTCTACCCTCATCTGAGTACTAGAATCTCGAAAGAGATGATTTGGACACTATTACACTTTTAAATTAGGTATAATTCTCTGGTAAAAATAGCTTTAGATCATAAGTATTTGCTTGGATTTTGTTTGTTATACGATTTTTTTTACGTTTCTCTTTTCTGAAATATTGTTTTTTTTTAGCTAATAATGCTGTATCCCATGTATAGCGCAGGCAAAGGGAACTGGGCAACTTAGTGCTAAGACACTCCGTTCACATTGAGACAGTTCTGTTACTCATTTTCTGTCGATTTCGATACCTCCAGCATTGCGTGTTGAGTGGCGAAACTCAATGCCGCCTTTTCCTCGACTGGGAATCGAACGCACAACCTGTAGTTTACACTACTGGCCTCAATTATACCTTTTTAACTTTTTAGACATTAAGTCACTTCCATTTCCCACGTTTCGCCAAGTTTTAGAGACGTTGCGTGTTGGGACATTTAAGCCGACAATAAATAAAATTTGAAATATAATATGGAAAAAATATAATTCTTTTGTATGTTTATTTTTCGGGAAAAAGCCACAATCGTGTGGGCGACCAACTACCAGGCAAAACCGCAAGCTGAAGAATAGTTTTATATAATTATTTAACTGAGGCCAGTCGTGGCGCAGGGACACAAAGTGCGCCTGTAAATCGACTGGTTGTGGGTTCGATCCCCACTCGAGGAGATGAAATATTTATTTACATTTATATTTTCATTTCTTCGCTCTGGTGTCGAGGGGAAAGCTCAATACGCAATGCCTCCAGAAATTGGCGTAAAGTGAGGAACGGAGTGTCTTAACATTAGGTTCCCTCTGCCTACCCTGCTGTGTGCGGGATACAGCGTAAAGCTGAAAAAAAAACTAATTCGTTATAAATAATTCATATTTCGACAATATTCCATTGCTTTATCCAGCTTTACCTAAACCATCGATCAGGTTTAAATCACTTTAAGTTTTGCTTATATTCGATATTGTACATAAACTTTATCCACATCATGCACGTCCGTTCAACTCTCATGAGAGAATAGTGAAATTGAATAGCAAATTGAATATCCAGTACTGTATCTATATGCTGAGACGCTATGTTTGTTAAATGTTAGTACTGCGGTATTCGACACCATCAAGGTGTTGTTGTAAATTTGATTTTAATCGTGGTGGCTATAAGTTCAATACCTTGTCGTGGAAATTTTCATATTGAAATAGTTTATTCGCGGCGCAGTAGTACAAGCGTGTGACTGTAGTGACAGTTGTGGATTAGATTCCCACTTGAAAGAATGGAGGAATTATTATTTATGAATATTCTCATTTCTTCCCTCTATCAAGTATAAAGGCATAAAACTCGGGGTTTTTAGCTCCGCCATTCAACACACAATGCCGTGCAATTTGTGGAAAATGGGGATCGGAGTCTCTTAACACCCCAATTTATGTGGTTAACAGTGTGTAGCTGAGACAAAAAACTTTTTTAGCTTCAGGCTGTATCCCGCACCTACAAAAATATGCAGAGCGAACATACAAAACCTAGCATTAAGACACTCCGTTCCCCACCTACCGCCGAATTTATGTTAAGCTTCGTTACCAAAGCGAGGAAATTAAAATATCAAATATATCGTTACCCTCGTTAATGGAATCGGACCCATAACCGTCGTATAAAGTCACACTCTTGTGTTTCTGCGCCACAACAACAACGACAGTGAGTCAATATTATAATTATATTAGTAATATTACACCTAGAAAGGGTTTAAATGAAGGAATATTGCCACTGTATTCTCTGTATGAAAGATATATTTAATAATAGATTAAATAATAAATGGTAAACATTAATAACAATATCTCGCACACAGCAGGGTAGACAGAGGGAACCTAATGTTAAGACACTGCCTTCCCCACTTTCTGCGGAATTCTGGAGGCATTGCGTGTTGAGTGGCAGAACTCAACGCCGCGCTTTGTCTCGACCCTAGAGCGAAGAAATGGAAATATAAATTTAAATAAATATTTCATCTCCTCGAGGTTGTGGGTTCGATCCCCACTCGAGGAGATGAAATATTTACTTAAGTTTATATTTCCATTTCTTCGCTCTGGTGTCGAGGCAAATCGTGGCGTTGAGTTCTGCCACTCAACACGCAATACCTCCAGAATCCGGCAGAAAGTGAGGAACGGAGTGTCTTAACACTAGGTTCCCTCTGCCTACCCTGCCTAAGACTTAGTCTTTGACACTAATTTTAGCTTGATACATCCACAAAATGAGAAAAACGGTCTTGATAGATGTACAGACAGGCTGATCCTGAACCAAAGGGAAAAATAACTCTGAAAATACTTGTTTTTTTTAGCTTCACGCTTTATCCCGGACATAGCAGGGTATGTAAAGGGAACCTAGTCAGTAACCAGTAGAACCTAGTGTTAAACAAATAAATGTCAAATAGCACCAACAACCGGTCCTAAAATATTATTTACTTATTACAACAATGAAATTAAAAAAAAAACATGCAAAAATTACAACTAGAACTACAGTATCGAGTTCACAATATTAAAATTCAAATGAGCGTAAAATTATTTCAGGTTCAAAATTGTGTTATGACAGTGTGCCATTTGCAACGCCGTCAACTAATTAGGGCACGAACCGCGTTGAGGGTGTATGGCAAAATGGAGATGTTTATTTTATAAGCTACGTTAGATTTTTATTTATATTAACGATATAGTAAATTCTTAAAAATTACTTATTTAGAAAACGTATAAAAATTTGAACGTAGCGGGACTCAAACCCGCGCCTCTCTGAGTTATTTATTAAATAAGTGTTTTTCTTTCCTAAGTGTGGAATAATACTTTAAAATGTTTAAAAATAATTCTTAAAAACTACTATTACAGGTCGTTGGAGGGACTTAGTGCCACTGTAAACATAACGGTTGTGGGTTCGTTTCCAATTTGTCGAAATGAAATATTTAATATTTTTGTTTCCTCGCCGTTGTCTCGAGAATTTGTCGATAAGTTGGTAACGAAAGTATCAATATTATGCTACCAAGTACCCTCTGCCTATTCTGCTATAGGCGGGTACAGCGTAAACCTGAAAAAAATCTACTACGATTCGCCATACGTTATGGACGGTGGGTGGAGCTGAGGAAGCTATGTTGCACGATATTTTGCCAAAATTTTGCAAAATATTCTGTTTTGTAGGCTAGTCAAAGATAAATGGCGTTCCTGGCTGTGGTAAGTCCACTTGGGTGATTCGTCCCCGATAGTGATCTGATAGCCGAGGACCTCAGGAGTAAGATCTTTTTTAGTTGCACCAGGGACGCAACAATCGAATATTGACAAAAAAGCACGGACGACAAAAGTCTGTCGTGCCTAATAACTAATAGAAAAAAAAACACTAGGATACCTCTACCTACAGCGTAACGCTAAAAACATATTTTATTTTAACTTTATACTTTATGTTTACTTTAATAAGAGAAGAAGCATTCTTCTTAACATTCCATTTATTGACTTTGAGGGTCCCAATCCTATTCTGCTGCACGCAGAGGAGTTCGCCACAACACTTGCGGTCAGGTCTTTTAAAATGTATATTAACTCTCACCACTACTATCCAAGCACCTATATCTACTTTAGCAAGTTCAAAATGATTCTATTACCGCCTTCAAACTACGTTATAAAACGAATTGATGCTCGTTCTAGATAGGCTGAGATATATGATACTTTAACAATATATGATACTTTAACAAACTATAAAGAAATTTTCTATTATACTTCTCACTGTTACTTTTATTGCGTGTAAATTACTGATTGTATTGTCACTTACTTTAGTAATATTATTTTTCTAATTTTGTACAGAATTTTTATGAAATGTTTTACTGAATGTGAAAATACAAAAAAATTACATACTCATATCAACATATTTTCTTTTTAACATAATTTTATTTCATAAAATATAATATTTTCTTTATCAAAGGTCGTGAAAAATGAAAATGGAACCCACCGAATTTTGGATTCGTTGCGCGTTGAGTGCTGGGATTCAACGCCGTGCTTTGTCTCACCAGATCAAAGAAACGACATTATTTAATGTTTAATTTCCTCAAATAGGGATCGAATCCACAACCACACACGTTTACAGTCACACCTTTGTGTCTCTAGGCCACGACTGGCTTCAATGAAATTAATGAATATGAAATAACATATTCCCATAAAGCCAGTCGTGGCGCAGGGGCACAAAGAGTGACTGTGAAATCGACTGGTTGTGGATTCGATCCCCACTCGAGGAAATTAAATATTTATTTACATTTATATTTTCATTTCTTCGCTGTGATGACGAAGCAAACCGCGGCGTAGAGTTTGGCCATTCAATACGCAATGCGTCCAGAACACGACGAACAGAGTGTCTTAACACTAGACTAGGTTCCCTCTGCCTACCATGCTGTGTGCGGGATACAGCGTGAAACTGATTTAAATTTGATTAAAATTTTAAATAACATATTAAAAAATTGATCCACACAATTTATACGGCAATCATTAGCTTCCCAACACGCTAGTTTATCCCGTGTCTGCACCAGTAATAATTACAAATGTTCATTAATGAACCCGGGTGCAGGTGCGCTAGATAAATGACTCCGAGCGCCGCCTTAACCGTGTATACCTAGAATACCTACCTATTATATAATATTCAGGTATTGTGACATCGCTACTGTTGTTCTTAGTATTGTTTTGGATGTAATGATTAATAATTTAATGAAAGGTTGATCGAGGCCAGTCGTGGTGTGGCACAAAGTATGCCTGTAAATCGACTGGTTGTGGGTTCGATCCCCACTCGAGACGATGAAATATTTATTTACATTTATATTTTCATTTCTTCGCTCTGGTGTCGAGAGGAAAGAGCGGCGTTGTGTTCCGCCTAAACTCAACATCCAATGCCTCCAGAGATTGGCAGAAAGTGGGGAACGGAGTGTCTTAACACTGGGTTCCCTCTATCTACCCTGTTGTGCGCGGGATACAATGTGAAGCTGAAAGTTTGATAACAAAAAAAAATATGTTGATACAAACCGGTCAAGTGCGAGTCAGATTCGTTCTGAAGAGGATTTTGGAACAATTTCAGGATGTCAACGGGAAGTAAATACACCGAGGGTCGTGTATAAAAGATTTAATTTTCGGGATGTCAATTGGAAGTAAATACATCTCATAAAAGTTACATATTCAAGTTTGTTGGCATATGCAATACTTTTATATGAAATTAATTACGATTATAAGTATGTAAAAATGTTTATGTAAATTTTCATTTCATATAAGTTTTTATTATGCGGCGAATTACATACAAAATACAGCAAAAACGATGCATAAATAATTCTAAGGACAATCTAATTTATGTCAATTATAGAGTGGAAACACTCTGTATGAGGTGAAAATCTTTTTATAGTAGGTAATATAGAATATGTAGCATTTCTATTTATTGACATTATATAAAGCAGATATTATAAGTCATACGATATCTATTATGGAATGCAATGCATAATATTAACATACGTTTCTGCCTGACATACAGAAAATGATAGTAATTTGACTCGAATGTAGAGTAAAGCAATGATTCTGTCAAATGGATTCGAGCAAAATTACATGCAACTGCTCTATTCTTCAACGTGGAGTTAGTATTATTCAAATTTATTCAACGGCGACCGAGAAATAGGTGTACGTACGCCAAATAGCCGACGCGAGTTTAAACAAGTTTTATGTCCAAGAAATAAGGTCTATATTTGAATAAAAATAACATTTCTGGGAAATGGTATAACAAACATACACACGATTTACTAATATAACGGAAACGCAACAAGAATATTCACTCATTTACTTCCCAAAGTGACTTCGTAATAGTTGTACTATAAAATTTAAAAAGCCTCCCGTAATAAAGAGAATAAAATATCATTAGTCTTTTGATCGTGGAAGGTGAAAAGGAAATATTAAAAGTACGGATTCCGTTTCTTTGCTGAAAATTATTATTTTTTTGTTCGTATATTTTTAGAGGAAGCTTTAATATTTATATTATAAGTTAAAAGACTGAAAAAAATCAATGAGAGGAAGTCAACATTTCTTAAAGGAACTTCTTGTTTGTGTTCATATAAGTGAGCGAATTTTTAGAGATAGTGTTATCTGTTGGAGTTTTACTTTTATCTTAAATAAGCTTATGGACCGATGATATAACTTCATTCTTTTCTTTTTTAATGAAATCACACTGTATCCCGCACATAGCACAGACAGAGGAAACCTAGAGTCACGACACTCCGTTTTCATCACAATACTTTTGTTCTAATTTTCTAACCAAAAAAAATGCAAGCTTTTATTGGGAATTAAATAATTAGCTTCCATCTTTTTTTCCCACTATTTTATCTTTTATTTACGTCTTTAATAATTTGTAAAGAAAAACCGATTTCAGCAATATGACGAAGCAGCAGAGCTAAATAGGTATGAGTTGTAAAAAAATAACTTAACTTAGTTTCACGCTTTAACCACCACAGTCTCTACATACCTCTTTCGCCTCGTCCACTGTCATCAATCACTGCATACATGCCCTCCGGGGGGTCCTCATGCTTTTTACGTGACCTTCCTTCAGTATCTTTGATACTGTGTTTTCGAAAGTCAACCGAGATCTCCCCCTAAATAAAAATAATTAATATTATAGCCTTCAGAATGCGGCGAAAAGTGAGTAACAGAAGTATCTTAACAATAGGTTCCCAATCTTACACCGATAGTTATAGATCATTGCGTATAGAGAAGCAGAACACAACGTGAAACAAAAAAATATTAATACATAATAATATATTCCCCCGAATGGGAATCGAACCCACAACCATCGCGTTTCTGTGCCTCTGCACCACGATAGCTTTTTTTTTCTTTTAAGTAATTGATAAAAGCTACTCATTACGTCAGTTACTAGTGAGGTCGTATTGTAATTCCACAGAATGTCTAATTTCGTGAAGAAAACTTTCAAGATTAATTGACTAGCGGTGGTTTGATAAGATTAATTCAGTTAATTACTATATAGAAATTGGTTGGATTTTAACAAACTATATAGATTTAGTATCTTCTGATGTAAAAAGAGGAAAGTAGGGCAGCGGAGAGGGTGATTTTTATGTTCGAAAATAAGTCAATGGAATAAAAAGTATGAACTTTTTACCAGTATTTGATTGTAATATTTTTTTAGCTTCACGCTGTATTCCGCATATCGCAGTGTAGGTGGGGGGAACCTAGTGCCAAGACACTTCGTTCCCCATTTTCTTAATTCTGGAGGCATTGCGTGTTATGTAGCGGATCCTAACGCAGCGATTAGGTTTGAGACCAGAGCGTAGAAATGAAAATTGTAAATATTTCAAATTTAATTTACTTGAGAGGGAATCTAACTCACAGCTTGTTTTGTTACTCTTGCGCCATGAGTGGCTTCATTGACTGATTGTGTTACAATTAGTATTTTCATTTTGAATTAGATTTTTTTAAATTAGTGGTATAAATTGTTTTTTTTTATTAACGTAAATATAACTTATAAACATCAAATTTAAAATAATGCTGAGTTGTACTAACTAGTTGATATCGAACTTACTCTTAAATTATACTTTTTAAAAAATAAATCAACTTCACACTGTATCCCGTACACTGCAGGGTAGGCAGAGGGTAGGTAACCTAGTGTTAAGACACTCCGTTCCCCACTTTCTACCGAATTCTGGAAGCATAGCGAGTTGAGCGGTAGAACTCAACGCCGCGTTTTGCCTCGACATCAGAGCGAAGAAATGGAAATATAAATTTAAGTAAATATTTCATCTCCTCGAGTGGGGATCGAACCAACAACCAGTCGGTTTTATAGTCACACTTTGTGCCCCTGCGCCATGACTGGCCTCAATTGATGATATATGAATAGAAAATATAACCATTTCATTTCCAACACGTTTTAGAAAGCTACAGACATTTAATTTTTATTCGGACGCCATTGTCGACCAGCTAATAGTAACGTGAACTCCACACCTAAATACTTGATGGATACCATTCAAAAGGTTAATTAATCTTTTCTACTTCCACCACCCGGCGGACTTTTCTATCGTTAGCGGTTTGTGTGGCATAAATAGAATATATTTTTGGATACGACGTGAGGGGTCAGCGTTAAATATTTTTTATTTATCTGTGGTATTTGAAAGCAATAAATTGACAATTTGGTATATAATAAAAGTGCAACGTCAATAATATATATGAAATGTTTGCATTTTTTTAAAATAAATAATAATATTTATTTAGGAATCAGTAGCACAAGCGGGTGATTGTAAACGAACTGAACCTACAACCGTCGGGTTGTGTGTTCCATTCCACTGGGGTAAGTGAAATATTTAATATTTTTATTTCCACGCTCTGATAATGAGGCATAGCTGTCGAGATCCGCCACTCAATATGCAATACCGCAAAGAATTTGGCGGTAATTTAATTTGGAAAGTGGGAAACAGAATGTCTTGATGGGAAGTAAGTGTCTTAATATTAGGTTCCCAGATTCCTTCTGCCTTATCTGATATGTGCGATTAGCTAAAAAAAGGTCTAGTCCAAAAGAATCAAATCAGATTTAAAAATGTAAACATATATGAAATACATACAAAAATATGAATTTCAGTGTTGATAATTTAAAATACAGCAAGCAAGAAAATGTACTCGTTGCATGTCGTCGGTCGGTGTGCGCCTTGAATAAAATAAAATGGGACAAGAGCGAGTCGAGCTCGTACACCGAGGGTTCCGTACAAAAATTGGAGGTCTCTAGCTTTCTCTGAAATTCAAGCTTTGCTTAGAAAGAGCCCTTTCTTCTAATACCTCACTTGAGCTAGCTTTAAAAGAGGGGCAACATATGTAATACCAAAAATAAAGCTATTATTGTTTAGGATTTAATCAGAAATGTACAGTTTTCTTTTTTTTTCCTAAACTAGTTTTACCTGTAGAAGTACCCTACGAAATTTTATTCCTTTTATAATGTCGAAATACGCATTTTTTGCGATAAAAAGACCATATCTTTTTTCTAAGTAAATATAGAAATATATTTTTTATCAGGAAATCATGGGGCAGTAGATCTAAGTATATGGCTTGAATTTCAACTCGATATCTTCAAGCGTTCTTAATATAAAGGGCAGACAGACCGACACCAGAGTGATTTTATAATAGTACCTTTTTGTCTTAAAAAGTACGGAGCTTTAAAAAGGATACTATATGTTTTAACATTTGATTATGATATTAAAATATTTTACTTTGCAAAAAAAAACTTTTATTTATGTTACAAAAGAATGAAAGAAACTTATACCAAAACCTATATTTTATTTGCAAATATCGATTTCAACAGTTAAATATTTTAATCGAGGCCGGTCGTGGCGCAGCGGCACGAGGTGTGACTGCAAAACCGACTGGTTGTGGGTTCGATCCCCACTCGAGGAGATGAAATATTTACTTAAATTTATATTTCCATTTCTTCGCTCTGGTGTCGAGGTTAAGCGCGGCGTTGAGTTCTGCCACTCAACACGCAATGCCTCCAGAATCCGGCAGAAAGTGGGGAACGGAGTGTCTTAACACTAGGTTCCCTCTGCCTACCCTGCTGTG
>JAATLQ010036880.1:0-44462 GCA_013421005.1 Heliconius erato x Heliconius himera | reverse complement strand
AAAACAAAGCAATTAGTGAAATTTTCAAGTAAATCGGTTCAGTAGTTTCAGAGAAAAATGCGGACAACAATATGTCGACAGACAGACAGACAGACGGACAGACAGACAGACAGACAGACAGACAGACAGACAGACAGACAAGAAATTCAAAAAAAATCTTTTTGCTTTCTATTAGTCTTTTTAAGTATCCCTCTATCCATTTCAGTCAAAATTATTAAATGTACAGACAAAATATTTTTACTGTCTTATTATATATAGAGATGAGCGTTGAGTATCCTATTACACTATTTATTTTATTAAAATATACAATTAGATTATTTATTTTATTAAAATATCAATGAAAATCAGTAACAGTTCCTGATTGCTATCGACAGATAGGCGAGGCGTATTTATACAAGCTGGTATCTAGTACAATAACACAACCAATCATACTTTGCTTTGTATTACATCTATAAATCTGTTCTTTTTATTGACACTGGCTTTTACAGTAAAAATATTTCTACATTACCTATATAAAGACCATTTTCAGTATTCAGTTGTTTTAGCTTCCCTGGCGATATTTTGCCGACGGAACCTAAGCCATCCACTTCTAATACACCAGCTTGTCTGTTTCTGAAAACAAAATGAAGTTGATATTTTATATACATACTTTAAAATAGGTTGCTCACGGTAATTTTGGTATCCTATCCAGAAAGCATTAATTATAAAAAGATAATTTATATTATAATTGATCTATTGATTATTATTATAGTGGTTAGTCGTGGGATAGTGGCACCACCGTTTTAAACGGGACGGTTGTGAGACCGTTTCCCACTTGGGAGAATTTAATATTTAATATTTGAATTCCTCGCTCTGTTGACAAATTCATTGTACGGAGTTGAGCTCCGTCATTCAACACGCAATGTCCCGAAAATTCAGCCCAAAATTGGGAAAAGAGTGTATTAACAATAGGTTCGAACTGTCTACTATATGTAGGATTAAGCGTGAAAATGGAAAAATAATATGAAATTTAATGGTACACTAATTATTACCAACATTTTTAATTCCATTCTATACAAATATTTCATATTTCATTTATAAGTTTATACTGACTTACATGGAAAATAGAAAGAAAATATCATCTTAAAGATAAGATTACGTTAGAACAATTACCTCGTTGCTCTCGCTCTATGCCAGAGTCCATCATCTAGTTTTGTATGGTTCGCTATTATTACTACTTCACCGCTTCCTAAATCATATCTGAAATAAATAAAAAAAATTGTATAAAAACAAAAAAAAAAACATACGACGGTTGTGTGTTCGATTTCCACTCTGAGTGTGTATATTTGTATATCCTCGCTCTGACAACGGGGCAAAGTATTGGGTTCCCAGGTTCCTTCTGCCTACTCTGCTATCTGCAGTATACAGCGAAGACCTACTATATAGTGGAAATAACATACCTGAAAACTAGTACAGAGTTTTCTATAGCAAGTGACAAAAAGTCACCCGGCGGCGACGCGCGGCCGCTCCACACCAGCAGCCCGTCCGCAGCTACCGAACGAAACCGGATGTTGATGTCTAAAGTATAACTTAATAACCTGGAAATGAGATTAAACCTGGATTAAAATATTTTGTAGTAACATTGTATCTTTCTTCTAAATAATAACAGTAGAAAAGTTTGTTTAATTTTTTTATTAATTCATTCAGGAAGTTAAAAAGTATCGAAATGACATTCATTTACCGAGATAAAATATTTTTTAAGTCCAAGCGAAATCAAGGGAAATTCCTTAATAATAATATAATTAACCTTATTAAATAACACACGTAATTTGATGTAACCTCGATGACTAACTTGGAATTCCAACGATATAATAAATAAATAAATTATACCTTCAATTATCTTCTAATTACATCATCTTATCAACTTTGTTAATAGTAACACGAGAAAACATCGGCTTGAAATTGAGTATTTTACTCTATACGACAAAAAATCGTAAGTAAAAATTCGATTCGAAAATCGTAAAAAATGATAAATATAGCTTAAAAAAGAATAAACAATTAGAAAATGTTACACACGATCGTATGTCAACATACGATCGTGTGTCAACGCTATCTTTGTTACCACATTATAGGGTTAGAACAATATCACTATATTTGGTTACAAGCACATTGACGTCACATCAGACTAACTTTTCAGCTTTTCATTTAGAATCTCTTAAAACAAAAAAAAATTAGGACAATTATCAATTTCTTAAATAAAAATGTTGTATTTTTGTACTAGTTTATTAGGACCTTAGGATCGAATTGAGAATTACTGGTTATTAGTGGTTATTGTATAGGTATTACTTACTTAATTATCTGAGAAATAATTTGTAGATACATATAAAACACGTGTCTTGGTTTTTTCCGCACATTATTAATAATAACATTTGTTCTTTAATAATTATATGATTTTCGTGTGATTTTATATTTATAAAAAGTAATATAATTCTTATAAAAGCACAATCAAAAAAAATTCTACATTCTCTACAGAAGAGAAAAAAATAATAATTTAATTATTTTTTGTTTCTTTTTTAGCTCCACACTGTATTGCGTGTTAAGTGGCTAAACTAAAAGCCGTGATTTGTTTTGTTATCAGAATAAAATGAAGCGTGACGTGTATGGCGCGTAAACGAAACTAGTTAGTTCCCCAAGTGTCGCGTTTCGAGTCATACGCTGTATCGCTGCTACAAGACTGTCTCAATTATTGTGTATAAAACAAAATTTATTTAATTACTACATACTATACGAGTGATGTTTGAAGCCAGTCGTGGCGCAGGGGCACAAGCGTGTGACTGTATACGTGATAGGTTGTGGGTTTAATTCTCACTCGAGGAAATGAAATATTTTATATTTTTATTTCTTCGCTCTGGTGTCGAGGCAAAGCGTGGCGTTGAGTTTCACCACTCAACCCGCAATGCCTTCAGAATTCGGCGAAAATTAGGGAGCGGAGTGTCTTAGCCCTGTGCTCCCTCTGCCTACCCTGTTACATGCGGGATACAGCGTGAAGCTGAAAAAAAAGCCTACATACCTTTTCATAGTTTCCTCATCGTCTATATGTATAAAACTGTCCGTCCCACTAAAGCTCGGATACGTGTTAGTGTCGCCCCAATTAATTTCATTACTATCGAGGTACTTCACTTGCATGTACACCGGTCCTTCGGTTATTACATCGGTTTTCTTCTCCACGTCGTTTTGCATGTGATGCTTTTTATTTGTTAAGTACTTCTTCTTTTTATATTTCTCCATGTGATATCTTTGGGAGTGTTTTTTTGATTTGACTTTGTGATATTTTATTTTGAATCCTTTTTTCGCCACTATTGAGTGGTGGATTTCGTTGCTTGTCAAGTTTTGTGGGTAAAACGGTATTGGTTCTAAAATTTCTTTGCATATGGCGTCCCTGAAAAGAAACTGAGTACTAAGTTATAATTTTAATATATGTATTGAATTTTGTCTTATTAAATGTAATGAAATTTTAGGTTTGTTACGTAAAAGGTACATCTGGTTTAACGCGATGGTTGTGCGTTTGACTATATATAAAATATAATATATTCATTTCCCTATACAAGTTAGACTAACTACAGAGACGTGGGATACGTCTTTAATGTTTAATTTAATTATTTACGTAGAAATTGGAGAATGGACTAACTTCCACATAATGTTCTTTTGAATATATTTGTGATATTGTACACGCGGTTATGGATTAACAAAGATAGAGTGCGGCGTTTGGTTCCCCCAACAAAAAAGCAATATTTTAAAAGTGAAATTAAATTCGAAAACGAAATGTTCTCTACCGTTCATGAGAAAGAATTTTTAAAAATTACATTTATACATACGTGCAAGTATCGTTGTGTGGTTCATCACAGTTGTCGACATTGACACCTCCAAGCGCCGACGAAACTACTGACAGTTCTTCATCATTTATAACCAACTGAAAAAACAGACGAGAAATATTGAAAATAGGAAATATTCGATACCATTTTTTTCCTAAAATATATTGAGGCGGACATAACTTAGTGGGATAGGGGAAGTCTGTAAACTTAGTTGTATGTTCCTTCCCTACTGTACTTGTGGAAATAATGGAAATGCAGAAGATTGTTGCATCAAAATGTTTTGTAGTCCATTAATATCTCTTCAAATTTTTTATATTATTTTTTTTTTATCAAATAGAATAAAGAAATTGAGCATTACTAAAATTTTATAATATACAGTAAAATATACTAACTTTTCCCACACAACCACTAAACGACGTACTCAAGGCCAACCTCTGAGGCAGTGGAAGAGGAGCACCACCCAACATCATAGGTTGTTTCAAGCTGAGATGCCTCGCCACACCATGCGATGTCACAGATCGTGTCGTGTCCGTGTCCGAGTCGTGGGATCTAACGCGGAGTGATGCTCGTCGTCCCGATCGACTTACTGATATACGATGCCATTTGTCTTTTTGTAGGGGATATGCTGATCTGGAAGTACATTATTGATTATGATGAATTATTTAATAATTTCATAGTATTTATATTATTTACACTGTTTATTCACATGACATTCTTATTACATATGAACATGGAATTCATGACTTTAATTTTTTTTCAGCTTCGCGCTGTATTCCGCATGTAGCAAAGTAGGCAAAGGTAGCCTAGCGTTACTGCGACTCCCCATTTTCTGCCACCGAACTCTAAAGGCATTGCGTGTAGAGTGGCATTTACAGCCATTCGTTTGTGCTCCACCTAATGGCATGTCCTAGGATTTTAATTCAGCTTCACACTGTATCCCGCACACATCCAGGGAGCACTGTATCCAGGGTAGAGGGAACCTGTTGTTAAGATACTCCGTTCCCTACTTTTTGCCGAATTCTGGAGGCATTGTGTGTTGAGGGATAGAACTCAACGCCGCGCTTTGCCTCGACACCAGAGTGAAGAAATGGAAATATACATTTAAATAAATATTTCATCTCCTCGAGTGGGGATCGAAACCACAACCAATTGGATTTACAGTCACACTTTGTGCCCCTGCGCCACGATTGGCCTAAAGATTTTAATTCGTTTTTTGTAGATAAAATTAACTTTAGATTTGATTGTTTAATAGGGCATTTGAACTTAAAATTCTATCGATACATACCTCACAAGAGCTATACCAGACCCAAGATCGAAGGCGAATTCCACGAAGTAGTCACGTAAATGCAATGAGAAGAAATCTCCATCACCGCTTGGATGCTCTGAGTCATATAAAAGTAAGCCATCTCCATTCGTAGGTTTCAGGGTTATCTGTAGTAAAGATATAAACATACACTGTAATGATACAATTTCTTCACGTTTATCTCGAATTTATTAGGAAGATACGTAAAAGCGAGTGTTTAGACATTCCGTTCTATACTTTCCACCCGAATTCAAGGAAATTTAGAAACTCAACGCAGATACATACTTAGAATAACATTTCAAATTTCGAAATGGAAATATCGTGGAGCGATGGTCGTGATTTCGATTCCTTCTGGCTGGAATGTTTCTGTTGTTTTTTGTTAAGATGCAATATCTCTAAAATATATGGAAAATTGAGTGCCTTATTACTACATTCTCTCTATCAACTGTAAATTATACGAGAGTATCTTTAATAAGCAATATCACGAAAAATATGATTCTCTTTTGAGAATATGTTTTATGTATGTAGCAGCATAAAATGTTTTACGACGACACTCTCTCACTCTTTACAGCAAACAAATAAATTAATAATATTCTATTGAGTTGGATTATTTATTCAATAAAAAGTCGATCTATTTATTGTTGAGTATATTTTATGCTACATAAGTATGTATACATAATTATGCATTGATACATAATTATACAGTTTCATTGGATTTTGATTGCTATATATAGATTTATTATCTATATATAGATTTTTTTATCCCTCATCAAGCACAAAATACTGTTTGTATACAAAGAAACTACATAACATATAAGTTTCCTAAGCAACGTAAGCGATAGGTTATATAGTTATAAAAAAATCAACTAAAAGAGCTTAACAAAAGAAAAACGACGACCAATATAACTCCAGAAACCAGATCGTCATTAGAAATATCGAAAGTGCAATGGAAAAGTTACAACGGCAACCGAACATTTGTTCTACAAGTACCTACAATAACTAAGTTCTCTCGCAAAATAAAATAGAAAATGAAATATTGCAACGATCATTATTCCGTTTCCGGTCCTCGCCAGCGACGGGAGTAAATAAAATATTGAAGTTTTGTGAGCATTGATTGGAGTTTTGAAGAAAGTTTTTGAAAGTTCGAGGCGACACGACGTTCGGCGAAACTGCATTTTAATTGTATTTTATATTAAGATATTGTATTGGATGATTGTATTTTAGGACGACGGACTTGTGATTTGTTCATATTTTTTGTTATTTTTCTTTAAATTATATTTTTTTATGTATAGCCGGGTAGACCCAGAGAAGTTAATTTTAAGACACTCCTTTCCTCACTTTACGCATAGCTCTTGATTGTTGTGACATGTTTTGGGTGGCGAATCGCGATGTCGAGCTTCTGCGGGTCTCTTAAACTTCTCCGTGTCTACCCAGCTATACATAAAATAATACAATTTAAAGAAAAATAACAAAAATATTAAATCATAAGTCCGTTGTCCTAATATACAATCATCCAATATCTTAATATAAAATACAATCGAGCTTTTTATTATCGTGAACTGTGATAGAACCCATCACTGTCGTGTTTTATACCGGCGTCTGTCTGTAAATGTTTCACGCTATATAGCAAAGTTTGTCTGTTGAGTGGTGGAACTCAATGCCGCTCTTTTTCTTTTTACCAGAACCAAGTGATATATTGGTTCTGGTAAAAAGAAAAAGAATTTATTCACGTAAATGAGTATTGAACCTACAACCGTCGCGGTTACAATTTGCGCTCAGCCAATATGCCACGATGGTTTCGAGAGGTAAAATGAAATTCAAATTATAACATATTATTTTTATAATTGAACTTTTATATCAAGATACACAGATCTGCGTAGGTATTTAAAAGTTTTTTTAGCTACGATTATATAGGATTAACAATTCATAGTGGAAATATAGGGGTTCATAAGTTTAACAAATGAAAATAAAATATAACTTTTATTTTAATACTGTAGAACGATCTCTTTATTAAGAAATCTTTATAAAATAGGGAAACAAATTAAAATTAATACAAAAACATTTATAATAAAATGAAGTCAATATTTTCACGTAACTATTTAAACGAGGAAGTAAAAAATGAAATTAACAATCTTTATTCTACTTAGTTAAGTTAATTTCCGATAATAATCTTGTCAATATTTATATTGCTTTTTTTTAAATTAAATTAACCACGAAAATGGTATATATAAATTAGTTCAGGAGCATAACAACCATATACTGTGTATTTATTTAATTTATATTGCCCTTTTTATATGAAATTTATATTGACATGAAGATAACCATTCTAACAATTCTTTCCTTACGGAGTAAAGATCATTTTTTAAATTAATTACTTACAGAAAGGATTATACATTAATCACTTATCTTATTAATATTATTGCAGAATTTGAAGTGTTTTATTTGCGATACGATAAGTTTTAATGAACGACTGAATCCACAATAGTCAGTTTCTTGGGAGCGTCTGGCTGGACGCCATGGTAACGAATACAAATCCTATTTAAAATATATGTCCAATATTTACATGTAATTGTGTATATATTATATAATTAGTTGAGACTTAAACGCTGATTCGCTCGCTTAAACTTTTTTTCCAGCTTCTCGTAGTATTCCGTATATAGCAGGGGTAGGTAGAGGAAACCTAGAGTGTCAAGACACTACGTTCACCATTTGCCGCCGAATTCTGAAGGCATTGCAAGCCTCGACAGCAGAGTGAAGAAATGAAAATATTGAATATTTCATTTTCTCGGGTGGGAATCGAATTGTGCCCCTGCACCACGACTAGCCTCATTATTACTAAAAGAGACTTACCTGTATGTCGAGCCATGACTGCGCCGAATTCCCCAAACCAGGTAACCGCAGATAAGACGAGCCATTGAATTTTGGCACCTGAAATAATATAATATTTAAATTTATTTATTTAAATTTATTCTTAAATACATAGATAGGTATATAAATTAATAATAATAAATAGTATAGATTTAGGATATTATACACGAGTAGACATTCTAGATCGGTTCCAGGGAAAGCCCGTAATGTAGTTTTCTACTTGACGTGAAAACTCATTTTTTTAATTACTGTAAGAATTTCTAGACATTCTCTCTTATTGCTTCTTGTAATCTTATCTTTTTTCTTACAGACATGTCAGTCTGTATCAGTGAAGGAAGTTTTATATATATTGTTATTTTGAAAAATAATTGAATTAATTTTTTTTTGTTTAGAAGCCAGCCAAGTTGTTTATAAAATGCAGCTCGATTTAAAGCAGGTAAATATATATTTTAAAGACAAACGAGAAGAATATGATTCTTTCCGTTTTTACTTTATGTGTTTTAATATAATATTGTTAGCAAACTCGTGTTAAAAGAGGGTTGGTGTAAGTGAAAAAGACTTAATAGCAATGGAATTGTGTCAATTGGGGGCAGTTGCTTGTAGGCAACGGTCGTTATTGGAAGGAAACTCGTGTAGTATTGTTATTGGGTGATACATATCACTTATTATAATTACGTAGAATCTCTTTCCGAATAATTTACAAACATATTAACGACATGTGTTTTTATCTTGTTCTTAAAAACGTTAACCACTTCCTATTTCTAACAATGATTCAATTGAAAAAATCTACTAATATGCTGAAAGTAAATAAATGGTTTCTCCATATTATTTTCATCTTAAAAAAATAATATGGGTACGGACCAAATGTCAGTAGAGATATATGAGATTTAAAAAAATAAATCAAAGAATAGAATATATCACTGAATACATATTTTTTTAAATAGCAAGCACAGTTCCGTCTGCTAGTGCTAAGACACTCCGTACCTCACGCGCCGCGCAATTTACGAGACATTTCGTAATGAGTGACGGATTTCACAGGAAATCAAAATAAATAAGTAAATCCATTTGGAATCGAACCCACAACCATCGCGTTTGCAGTCTGAAGTACATTACTACCCATTTCTACATTTTTACAATTAGTAAGTACTAACATCTAGGTAGTGGCTCACTAAAGTTCTTTCATTTAGTAAAAGCTTGTAATTTAAACGTCGAGTGCGAAATGAAAGAATATTTCACACTTTACGTATACGATTTAGACTCATTACGGGAGCGAGTCTGGAGCTAGTATGGAAATTACTTTAAAATACATGTGGGAACTTTGAAAAGAAAAAGGTAGAACTTTTAATGTGTATTCAGTAATGTCATACGAAGACGGCAAGACAACTTCAACCTCAGTTGACTGTTGGAATGGAGTTTTAGTAATTTTTGTTTAGTTTCACGTTGTATATCGCAGCAGGGTAGGCAGAGGGAACCTGGGAACCTAAAGTTATACACCAACACTGGGTGTTGAGTGGCGGAACGCAATGCCTCGCTATGCCTCGTTGCCGGAGCGGGCGAGAAAAAGAAAATACGAATTATTTCATTTCTTTAATTCGGAATCAAATCCACAACCGTCGCGTCTACAGTCACTCGCTTGTGCATATTTTTATTATATAAGGATAGTAGAGGCCAGTCGTGGCACAGGAGCATAGAGTGTAACTGTAAAATCGACTGGTGTTCGATCCCCACTCGAGGAGATAAAATATTTACTTACATTTATATTTACATTTCTTTCTCTGGTGTCGAGGCAAAGTGCGGCGTTGAGTTCCGCCACTCTACACGCAAGGCCTCCAGAACTCGGCGGAAAGTGGGGAACGGTGTGTCTTAACACTAGGTTTCCTCTGCCTACCCTGCTGTGGGCGGGATACAGCGTGAAGCTGATTTAATTTTAATTTAATAAGGGTAGTGAGGTTAAAAGTATTTTATGGATATTTGTTTAAATTATTTTACTAATATGTCGTTATGGCATATTTTGACTTCTTGTCTTGAGTCTTGACTTGTAGTTCTTGACTTAGTCCCTTATTATATATTGAAATATATGTTTTTGAATTGAAATATATATTTTTAAATGTACATAAAGCACGAAAAATGCATTAAAAATTTATTAATCATTATGGAATAATATTTTTTGTTTTACACATTTTCCGAATATTGCAGTTTAAGCAAGAAGAATTTAGCGTAAGACACTCCGATCTCTATTTTCCACTCAATTTCCAGACAACTTGTGTTATATGGCGGAACCCATCGACTACATATTTTAAAAGAAATGTAAATGACGCAATTATTAAAACTATAGGAGACAATGAAAGCAATTAAAAACTTGCTCAAAAACAAAAAGATCACAGATCACAATTCTATTATACAAGCTTTTCTTAAAAACAAGATAATTAATTTCATATTCTCTCGTACTATTCAATCAGCATAACCCTTACTTGTGACTAAATGTAGGTTTTTTTACCTCCAATTATGTCTCGCATATGGCAGGAAAGAACTCAGTGTTAAGACACTCTGTTCTTCACGCATCACAAAAACACATAAAGATTAATATCATACAGATAATGAATAAGGAGAAATATTCCATTATACCCTTCAGAATTCGAAACTACAGCCAATAATTCTTATAATCAAAATACGAGTACTAACTAAACCACTTACATTTAGATAGACCAATTAGATAGACCTTAAAGTCATTGGTTAAATCCACTTGTATCAGTCATAATATGATAAAACATAATTTATAAAATAAAAAAAGAAAAAATGATAAAGAGAAGAAAACACATTACATAACAAATGAAACTTACAGACATATTGCGGTTGCGGGTTTAAAACCCTTTAAAAAAATATGAGAAACGTATTTTTCTGGCATCTATTGTTAACTCTTCGTAATATTTTATTAAGAGCTCTAAAACAATGCTACTACATTATAATGGATAAAAATTTTCTTATAAAATGTTGTTTCTTATTAAAAAATGAGCTTTGAATTATCTGTGATATGTAAATGGCTATCCTTTATAATTTTATGTAGGTATGTCTTGTTACAATCACAGATTCTGTTTTCCTAATATCTTATACCTATGAGTTATTCCGAATACTTGGTAAATTAAAAAGATAAAAGTAAGGACGCCATGTTAGGTAGCTTCCGGTTTAGAGAGCATTAAGATCCGCCAAAACGTACATCGTTATTCATTGTAAGTGGAAAACGAAGAAACTTATTAGTATCATATTAATTTTGTCTAGTTCGCAATATTAAAGAAATAGAAAAAACCGTGAAACCGTCGTGTTGAAGAGGCATAGCGTCTGACTGTAAATGTGACAGCTGTGGTTACGATAGACGCTCGAGGGAAAGAATTTTGATTTCTTCACAAGGAGACAAAGTGCTGTGTTGGGTTTCACCACTCGAAACGCAATGTCTTGAAAACTGGACGACAACGGACAAGCGAAATGTATTAATTCATTCCTACACTATATATGTATTATACCTATAAAAAAAAACAAAACACTACATACAATAAAAACCAAGAAGTATTTACTTAACATCACTCACCTTCAGGTCTAAAGTAATCTCGCACCTATCACCAGCATATCCCAAAGGGCAGAGGCACACACGAGACACGCACCCGCCGCCATGTTGACATTCACAGTCGTCATTTTTCAACTCCTCCGCTTTCAAATCATTATCTAAATCGTTCACAAGCTTTTCGCTTTTCGCGTCGTCTTTGAAATATCTGTTTTTGAACTGGGCTTTGACATCATTGTACTTATATTGAACATTGTTATCCATTTTGTTGTTTTCTTTGGAATCTCTCATGACTAAGTCGTTGTCTTCGAAGTGGACTATATCGTTGATGTCGTATATAATGTGGGTTATGTCGCTCGGTTTTTGTAGCATTGGTTGCCTGGTGACCTCGCTGGTTGTTCGCCATGGTGCGAGCGTTGGTGCGCATTCAGCTGAAAGTAAAAAATATTATTGAGATTATGGATGTTCCACATGTATCAGAGTAGATAGAGTCTAGTGTTAAGACACTACACTCTCCACTTTTCGCCGAATTCTTGAAGCATTGCGTGCTGATTGGCAAAACTCAAGGCTGAGCTATTGTTTCGACACCGGAGCGAAGAAATGACAATATTAAATATTTAATTTCCTCGATTGGAAATCGAATCAAAAATTAGTCGCGTTTACAGTCACGCTTGTACCACTGCTCCACGACTGGCATCAGCACTTAAAGTAACTTGAATTGTATAAAATATTTTACTAGTTCGTACTCGATTAACCATATCGAACTCGAGCAGTGAAGGCGAATGTTAATATACTTATTGTAAAGGGGCCCCGGACGCCTATCCTTGGGTCGCAAGTCCTAGGCACTTCTCTAAGCGTATATGAGTATCAAGAGTATATGAGTATTTTGATTTGCTACAAGACTACTACAATGATAAACGTGCGTGAAATTAAATACTATTGTAAATTATATTTTGAAAAGAGCAACTGTTGCATTTTTTGCGGCTCATCGGAGCTGCCTTCCGAGCCGGTGTAGTAGCTTCCTGTAGGACTGACGCTACTGACATTTCTATGTAACTTTACCATTTAGAAGTGCTTGAATCTAATTGAATACAGATATTTTGATTTCAATTTTAAGTTGCCTAAAATACAGAAGGTCACATAATATTTTAAACAAGCACAACCATATTCATTCAATAATAAAACAACAAGTAAAATAAAATAATAAAAATGCAGTAGTTTCCAGAGGTTTCCATTACCGATTCATAACAGCAAAATTTATGGTGGTACGGAACAAAAGCTGCATAATATGATGTATTACGTATGCAGCGTGTGACAAATGATTGCGTATTCAGCCAACGCCGCGCCACGAAATGCCATTCTATCAATATTGGGGGTGTGTTATTAAAATTGCGTTATCTTGAGTTTGGGGTCGAGACTACCTTTGTGTACCTTTATTTATGATTTTGAAATAAATTTATAGATATATTTTTCAGCTTTATGTATCCCGCATATAACTGGGTAGGCAGAGGAAACCTGGTGTAAAACTCTCTGTTACCCATTTTCCGCTGAATATAAAATTCACAAAAAAATAATATTACATATAAATAAATTTTGTTTGCATTATATTTATAAATCTTCAGCTTGTGTAATCGAAATTTATCATGATTGCTATTTAAATACATAAAAAGATAAGAAAAATGTGTTAAATACTCAAATTTATAACTAGCTTCTGCGACTGCGTGTTCAAATGAAAGTAATTAAGAGCCTAACCCTTGCTATAATGACTATTCAACACAAAAGTATTAGTTTAATTGGAACCAGTAGTTCCTGAGATTAGCGCGTACAAACAAACAAACCATTTAATCTTATAATTTTAGTAAAGAAGTAACGTTATTTACATAGCGTTATATTTTTCTAAAATATATATATTATACATATTACATACAAGTATTCACGATTAGGTATTGGTTCGAGAGTTTTCCCGTTAACTGCTACAGAAGTCCCATTTATCACGTCAATATACTTAATCTTTTAAGTTGTCGCTGTCTCTGTTCAGGAACATACGGTAACTTTTACTTCGCAATGCTTTTAGAATATAAATGAATCGTATCTTGCTACTTTTAAATATTAATTCGTCTTTTTGTTATTGTACCTATGAAACTAATTTTTGGAGGCCGTTATGGCGCAGTGGTGCTGCGTCTGACTGCAGGTGTGACGGTTATAAGTTCGATTGGCATTTTTTTTTCAAGACAAAGTTCGATATTTAGGCGGTGCGTTGGAACTGAGTGTCTTGAGCCTTTGTCCAGTCTACTCTGCCATATTTAGGAACAGCGTGAAGCTAAAAAAAACTATTTATACTCTATCGTAAAGACAAAAAATAGAGGGAGTTGAGGTATATAGAAACACATAGAGGTTAACTATGTAATTTAAATAGGCGCACTAGCAGGAATTGAAGTAGCTACATTTCCGATATGTTCATATTGTATACAGTGGCAACTATTCCGCCAAAGGTTTTATTGTCATACTAACAATTTACATTATAATATATTATTCATTTAACTAAATAACATAAAATATAAGATATATATATATATATATATATATATATATATATATATATATATATATATATATATATATATATTTTAAATTAATCAGTTACTCGAAGTTTCTTTTTTTTTCAGGCTTTTATTAAAGTACACGTAGTGGAGCCACAATTTTAATATACATATAATATTTAAAACTTCTATATTGCGTAAATACTCGGGTTTAAATATCTAATGAGTTTTTCAACATTAAAAGTCAAACATTTTTCAATTACTCAAGATTTAGTATACTAATATTTTTGTTTAGTAATAACTTAGTTTGTACTTACTAATTTAATTTTAGTAATAACAAGTTTATTTCTACTAACAACTTTCGACTCAAACTTTGTCTTTAAAGTCGGCAGTTTACTTGAAGTTATCAAGATATTAGCCCGCAGCTATTTAATTAATTAATTATTATTATGTTATTTATTCAATATTATAAAAGTGAAAAGTTTATATATTTGTGCATTAATAAATTGTGGATAAAACGAGATTCGATAAATTAGGCATTAGAAATAAGCTATATCAAGAATAAAAAAAAAAACTGAGATTCACGTTACGTTTTATTTTAGCAAATAAAAAAAAATAAAGTGAGGCCAGTCATGGTGCAAGGGAACAAGCATACGCCTGTTAACACGGCAGTTAGTTGGCCCCACTCGAGGAAATTAAATATTTAATATTTAAATGTCGAGGTTAGGCGTGGCGTTGAGTTCCGCCACCCAATGCCTCCAAGATTAGGCGGAAAATGGTGAAAGGAGTGTTTTCTCAGGATCCGTTTGTCTATCTTTCCATGTGAAAAAGAATGTCTAAAACTAATTACAATATTTTTTTGGATTTGGATTTGTAAATGTTTCATAGCCTAGGCAACGCCAAGTATTTTTACTAGTAAAATATTTTTTTTGTAATTATGATCATACTACAACTACCACGTTTACAGTCAGACTTCTCGTAGGCGTATAGTGGAGGCCACGACTAGCCTTTATTCATATTGATTGCATTATGGCTTGTAGCATAAAAACTAATCAAAGCCAATCCAATTAGCTACATCCAACGTAACAAGAGGTAAATCAAGGGTAATGAAAGAAGAAAAACGTTTCTTTTGCACAAGAAATAGGAAAGGTCTCAAAGGCACTCGACTTATTAACTAGGAGTTGCGATCGCTTATAAATGTAAGATAATATGACTATACTAGTAAAATATTCGACATTAATATATTAACAAATCTTAAGATTATTGTAATTAGTTTTATTCATTTTTTTCACATAGCAGGGTAGGCAGAGGGCCTGGGATATCTGGGAATCTATGTAAGGAAAATATGTTCCCAATTACAAAACTTCAGTTCCCCACTTTCCAAATGCCAAATTCTTGAGGTATTACGTAGTGGTAGTTTCGGAACTCAACTCCGCCCTATAAATATATTTATATTTTTCCAGCTTCTCGCACATAGCAGGATAGGCAGAGGGAGCCTACTTTCAAGACATTTCATTCCCAATCTCCCACCAAATCCTCGAGGCACTGCGTTTTGAGCGGCCTCGCTCAACACCGCATACTAATATTAATATAGTCATTTAAATATAATTAGTTACTGTGTTTGATTTTTTACGCGATAGTTCTGTTTAAATCGTATAAGCTCGTGTGTTTTACAATTGTCACTGTTGATATATAAGATTATATTAAACATTTAAAAAAAATCAATCTCGTATATTATACATATGTATATGTAGCTAACTAGGTTTTGATTAGTTTTTATATAAAAAAAAAACATAAATACTATCGTAATCAACAATTAAAAAGATATAATTAGGTTAATTTTCAAATCAAACTTTAAAAAAAAACTATATTATTGATGTTACTGAAACACAAAAATCTAGAACCATGTTTCGCCAACAATTTGAATATTCGATGCGAAGACCCGAACTTGCGTAGAGGCATTGTCCACGGGAACTACCAACACGTTATTCCGATATGCACTCCATCATAAATATTGACATGTTTGGTATGAACGCTACCATGAACCAGAAATTTGTTTAGCCTCACAAACAAAGCAAAACAAAAGAAATATAAAAATAAATAAATCAGCTTCACGCTGTATCCCGCACATAGGAGGGTAGGCAGACGGAACCTAGTGTTAAGACACACCGTTCCCCACTTTCTGCCGAATTTTGGAGGCATTGCGTGTTGAATGGCAGAACTCAACGGCGAACTCAAAACTGGCAAAAAAACAAAAGAAATATATTAAATAAAAAAGCAAAACAAAAGAGATACATTAAAAAATATAAGTTTAATTTTGTCTATCTTAAAGCCTGCCTAAAGTGTATTTTTTTAAATAAGAAAGTTTGAAAATATGATGGTTGTAGGTACGCCTTGCATTCGGGGAAATAAACTATTTTCATTTCTTCCATCTGTTAAGCAAAATTGAGTGTACAGTTCCTCTAATAAATTAACGGAATATCTTACCACTATTCTCTACTTGCCTAACCCTGCTATACGATGTAATAAACCGAAAAGTAAATAAATAAAAGGGTTACAGGCGAATTCAGTGATATAATTCAATATTTAAATTATAGTAAATCGAACCATATGTATTTTAGTGTTATTAAAGAACCAGTAGGTCCTCAAGGGCCTAATCCAATAAATAAAAGGGTCAGTCCATAAATATATTTGAATAAAGGAATTATTTTTTCATGAGACCGTATGGGTATATCCATACGGCGACCTTCCTAATTAGAGACAGGTTCAAGGTCTGGTGTATTACATGATTTGTCAGCGGCACGTGCCTCCTAATGAGAACGAATGTGACTAAATTATGCTGAAATTTGATATTTTTTATAGGATTATTGTTTTGTTGCCGTGTTATCAGGAATGTTCTCGTATTTTTAAATTTTTTTTGTTTCAAATATTATTTTGGTAAAGTAAATTTACTTAGCGAAATAGAACAAAATAAAGATATTGATTTATAACTTAGGACATTTAAAGGCAATACGTTACATCCAACAAAAGAAGTCAGTTCCAATCGATTTATGCGTAGATCTTATAAATTACTTTATTATGGTTTTTGCTGATAGCCAGAACAAGGATTTGTTCAAAAGTACAAGTTGGATTGGGGAAATAGCGAGATAGTCATATTTATATAAACTGAGCCAGGAGTCAAAGAGATTAACACCAATTTTTATAATAAAAATATTACAACCTTAAGGAAATTTAATAATCACATAAACTAAATAAAATATAATAGGGTTAATTACAGAGGCTTATATAAAAATAGACTGTTTTGTCTTTCGCGACAAAGCGAGCCCTTTGCCCTTTGTTGCGAGGGAACGAATGAGATCCATAACCTACTAATTAGGGAACGGATCAAGGTGTAATACTAATAAATTTCGCTCTTTGTCCGTCCGTACACGCGCGATTAACGAGCTTCGTCAGATTATATTCGGAGTTAAGACTCGCTGAGTTAGCAGGTGTTATCAATTTTCTTTATTCTTCAGTAATATTATTTATTATGAAGTAATGATGAACGTGAGAAACATTAACAATACTTACTTATTTAGAAAACGTATAAAAATTGAATGTAGCGGGATTTAAGCCTGCGCCTTTTGGCAACCCTTCAAGCGCTCTTACCACTAAGCCATATGTTCTTATCGAGCTACGTTGCAATTCTTAACAAGTATATTTCTTTCCTTGTGTAAGTAAGTGTAAGTGTGGTTTGTTATTAATCTACAGGTGCCATTGGCAGGGAAGATTCATTTAGAAAAAAACTAGCCTACCTAATTATTTTTTATCAGCCAAATAAAAAAAATGTGTTTCTTTTGTGGAGAAAACGTAATCAAAAATTTAGTATCTGAACGGACATAATTAAATAATTTGTCATCCCCACTCAGGCCCTCGCAACTCTTTGCGTGGACGTGAAATAATATGGAAATTTTCGTATTATCCCGTCCCTGCAGGCCCTTCCTAATGTGCCCATATGCAAAAGCTTCAAGTCCTAGTCTATCATTCAACGAAAGAGTTTCATATAAGTATATAGATTTATATATGAATGAATATCCGAGTAAGGATCCAATCAACAACCGTCGTATGTACTATATATTTTATTTACACATAACATAAATATTTTAATTAAATTTCTTTACTTCAAAATGTATATAGCCAATATAAATTCACAGCATATTTTTTTACCTTCCACTGTGAATAAACTATTTTATAAAATAAGTTAAAATATTTAACTTTAAAGGTTTTGCATTAACCAATATAGTTAAAGCAACGGTTAAAAGGCGACGTGCACCATGTGAGCTTAGATGTAAATCTAAAGCGCTCACCTACTAACCCGTTGCTTTCAGTTCTTTACAGAAGGATGCAGTCTTGAATGGAGGTTACTTTATCTATATATCTAAACGCGTGCACGATGAAGTGAAAAGGCTGAAATTATTTGGGTTTTCTATTTTTGTAAATGTTAAGTATTCTGTTTGTTAGGCAGAGGTGATCGTAGAATAATAAGAGTTTTTACTAATGTAGCTATTCCAGCTTCACGCTGTATCCCGCATCTATAGGGTAGGCAGAGGGAACCTAGTGTTAAGATACTACGTTTCCCACTTTCTGTCGAAATTTCGAAGCGTTGCGTGTTATTGGAACTCAATTGCTATTATTTGTTTTGTACCGTACTCCAGGACCTTAGAAAGCCAGTGAAATAACTATAAATGTAAATATTTCTATGAGTTCTTACTGCATTTTATGACATAAAAATATTCGTGGCAGTGTGGCATAGCATCTGACCGTAAACCCCATGGCTGTGGACTAGATTTCCCCTTAGAAATGTACAAAGCGCGGTATTGAGTTCTGTCATTCAATACGAAAATGTCTTAAAATATAAATGGTGAGTGGAGAAAGGAGTGTGTTAACACTAAGTTCTCTAAGTCTACCCTGCTATGTGGTAAACGGAAAGTTTAGTAATGAGTGTTTCCGTTGTCCATTTCAACAAATTTTAGAGACATTTTTAGCGAAACTGAATGCCCAGGCTTGTATGACTAAATCTAAATATCCTGTGGTATTTGAACCTACAAACGTCCTGTCAATAAGTTCATACTTAATCTTAGCTGAATCACGATAATATTAAATAATTTAACCGTTATATTGATTATACATATATACCAGAGGCCAGTCATGGCACAGGGGCACAAAGTATCACTGTTAAAGCGACTGGTTCTGGGTTCGATCACCACTAGAGGAAATGAAATATGTATATATTAAAATTATATTTCTATTTCTTTGCTCTGGTGTTGAGGCAAAGCGCGGCGTTGAGTTCCGCCACTCAACACACAATGCCTCCAGAATTCAGAAAGAGGTGGAGAACAAAGTGTGTAAACACTAGGTTCCCTCTAGGAAGGGTAGGCACCCTTCTGTGAGTAAGATACAGCGTGAAGCTGATTTTTATTTTTATTTGTTTACATATAATCACAGCGTTGGCACATATGTTTGTCAATTACCGTTGAGACGGCGTTATAAATCAAAGGGCCCCAGTAGGTCATAAATAACACCCTCCTCGCAGAATATTAAAGCTTGTTAACCTTTGTGTATGGTTAGAAAATAAAACACAATATGGTTTTGATTTTCGTTTGCTACAAATATATAAAGTGTTGTTTAGATTTGGTTCCCCAAACATGAGAAATGGAAGTATCTTATTGGAAACGTAGTGTCTTAACGTTAGGTTCCCAGGTTCCTTCTGCTAACACTACTATGTGCGGGGCGCAGCGAAATATAAATTGTTTTTCAGTTGTTATTGTAACTTTTTTCGCGCACGGTATTTCCACATATTAAACGTACGGAGATTTTTCTTCTTATTAAATAAGCGAGCGGTTTTCCTCCAGAGAAGTACCTATTTTTGTGTGTTATATTGAGACTCTCTTAAGGATTGCACTTTTTTGTGATTTATTTGTATGTGGGAGCTGGATTATAAAAAAATATAAGTTTCTCTGGGTACTTTATGCTTAAAATATTAAATTTGGCAACTATTTCGCTTATTTAGTTATATTGAGGCCAGTATCGAAGTAATTGCTACATATAGTGGCTTCGATTCCCACTCGAGGAAATTAAATAATTAATATTTTAATTTTATTGGTGCGTGCACGGCGCATGCGTGCGCGGCGTTGAATTCCGCCACTCAGCACGCAATGTTTCCAAAATCTGGCGAAACGTAGGGAGAGTCTTAACACTAGGTTCCCTCTGCCTATAATGCCGTTGTGTGCGGGATACAGCGTTAACCTGATTTTTTTTAAATATACAGCTTACGCAAATATAAAAAATATAAAAATGTTTCTTAAATGTTTCCTAAAACATAATTACAAAAGTTTTCTAAGAAAATCCAAGTTCTGTTATATCCACACGTTCGTCGCATTACATGGAGGGGTAAATAAACCCGAATTTACGATCAGTTTATTAATAAAAATGAAAATAGTACCCACGGCCACTCAATAAAAATAATCTATCGCCAATTCTGAACTCGAGAGGATATCGATGGGTGTTTGTAAAAATCCAATTGTGGGTCTCTCAAGTGATCCATCTAGCGTTATTGACATGTAAACGAGTTACGGCTATAGGCGTGTATACGTACAGTGCGGTCGACGAGTTGTGGCCACCCTTAGTATTATATTAGGTTTTATGATATTTTGTACATTGCACTCTTGGGAAGAAAATAATCAATCAGTGTAGTCATTAAAAATTAATTTAAGTAATAGACGGCAAGGACATGACGACATCTTATATGTAACCATCATCAGTTTAGTTTCAATTTTTGACATGGTTCGATAAAAAAAATCAAAGTTATGACTTTGGATATAGAGGCTCATCCTCTATGAGTAATCGCGACGGTTGTATGATTATCCCACGAGCTGGAACCGAACCAATGACTGTCGTATTTACAATCACACGTTGTGCCCTGATGTCTTCAAAAACAGTACCTCTATGAGAAAACACTCTATTTGCATTATGATAAAAAACATATACTTAAACGCTGTGCATGTCCAGTACAACACTGAGCTAAGGGCGGTGCTAGGGAGGCCTAGGGAGGTCAATTTTTACGCAATCTGCTTCTGTAAAAAGTAGATTTACGAGCACCACTAGCACTCTCCTCAGCACATATAAAATGGAAAGCCCCCTCTGGAGGCACTCGAACAATACCCAAGATAAATAGTAAGTAAAAATAATGTTGTAAATAGATTAAGCAAATATGTATTAATAAAGTATTATATGTACTTATTTAGAAAACGTATAAAAATTTGAACGTAGCGGGACTCGAACCCCTGGACGGTTTCTAGGAGGCGCGGGTTCATGTTTTTCTTTCCTAAGTGTGGAATAACATTTTAAAAGTGTTTAAAAAAGTATTATATGGACCAACGGTCTAAAATAAAGTTTTATTATTGTTATTATTATTAATACCAAGTTGCTTTCTAACGTTACAGGATATTATAGTCCGTCAAAAATATCTGGGGCGCGCTAAACGTTATAAATGCCCGAAATCCGTCACCGGCTTCCGCAAATAGAATGGAAGCATTTTTACGTTAAATTGCCTTTTCCGAACTAAAACTACGGGAAATTACAAATTACACAATACTTTTAGATATCATTTTGTTGCAAAGATAAGCTTATTTTATATAATAAATATTGGTATAAAAGTAAATAGTGTTCTATTTTTGGGTCCGTTTTTTTATTTATAATCTATAAATACTATAGTTTTAATCGAATATGGTCCGTGCCCACCCCAGAATAGTCTCATGCTCTAGAATTTTTACTAACATAAGAAACATAAAACTGAAAAATTAAAAATCCTCCTACACCTGTGGTTTACCGCGTGATCAATTGGAAATTACAAACTGTTTTCTTAGCAATAACTAATATTTTTCGCTTCGATTAGTTCATTGTATGATGAAATATAATCTATAGTCTCCCTTGATAAATAGACTATTCAAAATAAAAAAAAAATGTATTTCATTAGTTCCTGAGATTAGTGCGTTCAACCAAACATTTTTTTAAACTTTTTAATATTAGTAGATAGTGGCCCTATATATCTATACATGGGAGTTTTACTCTCATGTATAACGAATCCTCCACGTCATTTGAAGTTAGGAAAAGAGTGTATAGCAAATATATTGATAGAAGATTCTAAACTCGATCGCTAGGGATGATTTGAATAACAACAAACTATGTGAATAAAGCGCTTTTTAAGCTTTTAAGTTATATTTTTTCATATATTTTAATGGTTGTAGATAAACCTTTATTAGGCTATTTTTAATTTTAAAGTCTATTATACTTTTTATTTTGAACAATATTCAGGAGAAGTAAACTTTTAATTTTATTTTTTAGGATACCGTGCTTCGTACGTAAAAGGAAAAGACGGAATCCTTATAGGTCACTTCCTTTGGCACAGTTTTTTTTATTCCCTAGAGTAGGAAGCAAGGTTAAATAAATAAGTTATTATTATATTTTTATATAGAATTTCAATAATTTAGGCAATTGTTTTAATTGAAGTTACATATTTACTATACTAAAATTTTTGAAGTGAAATTAACAAAGATGACATGACTTTTGTTATGGACATAGGAGGCTTCCGGCTTTAGGAATCCGTACAATAAACCTGCTTTTAATTTTAATATAAATAGGTGTCTCATCGTGATTTTCGGTTTTCCATTTAAATAACACGCACAACTACTAGTTGACAGAGGCGCACTGTTTGCACTTAATGGCGCACCAAATGTACGCGCGGTAATATTACTATCCTAATTAAATCTTTAGAGATTATTCTTTATATATATTTGTAGTTTTTAAGATAGACAGTATGAAAAAAATGTCAAACATTTTTTGTAAATTCACAATAATACAAACTAGCCATTTCACAGCCTCTGCTAGGATACCTTTACAATATCAAAATATTTGTGCTCTACAAACATTGCCCGACAATATTTGATTAGTAAACAATGAAAATGCTTAGGTAAATATCAAAACAAATACATATAAAGGTAGTAAATTCTCGTAATAAGAATATTTTTAGAAATTAATAATTAATTTCAGAAATAGCGCGAAAAAATAATATGTGTGATGAAATCATCACACATATTATTTTTTCGCTACAGCTCCTGAAAGCTACTTTAGTAGTTCCCATATTTATTATAGACTTTAAATTGTTGTATGAATCAAAAAGCCCAACAAAGTCTCAACTGTAGAATTGTATTTTCTATTTTTTTCAAGAATCCGATTTGAAAAAAAAAAACATATGCTGAACCAGTGAAAATCGCTCGCTTTTACCCATAGACCACCGTTTGTTCTGTAGATTTAGTCACGCCTTATCATACGTCAAAAACTTTAGCTGATATAGCTAAAGTAAAAAATGTATAGATCGAGTATTTGTATATACTTTTTTTTTATTAGCTTCACGCTGCATACTGCACACAGCAGCAGAGGGAACCTAGTGTTAAGACACTCAATTTCTCACTTTGCATTGAGAGTTGAGTGGTGGAACTCAACGCCGCGCTTTGACTCGACACCAGAGTGAAGAAATTTAAATATAAATTTAAATAAATTTTCATCTTCTGGAGTGGGGATCGAACCCACAACCAGTCGATTACACAGTCGCACTTTGTGCCACTGCGCCACGATTGGCCTCCTGGATGTACATACATACATATATTATATATTTTTTTATTTATATAGCTCTTAAATCACACTTTGCTGTAAATAAGTTTAGTTGGCGATGTGGAACATATTTTCACATTGGTAAAATTCTATATCAACCACTAAATTCGATAAATAGAGCTATAAAGTAGAGTGATAGTAAAAAACTTAGTTATGAATTCCTCATAGTACGTAAATTTCATAACCAGTAAAAGTATTTTCCAAGAAGTAGTTTCCGAGTGCATCAAAAAGATTAAAGTTTAAAATATTATAGTAAATACGTTTAACACGACGCCGCGGCGGAGTCAGCGGCCAGAAAAAAGTGAAAAGGCTCTCGACATCAAAGAGGCAAGAGGAAAAGCGTGTAAATTACATTTAAGTGGGTCAGAAAATGTCATTTTCCTATAAAAAATAATGTAACAATTTTAATTAAATGACTTTAAAATGTGAATATGTAAATGAGCATACTGGTATAATTATATTTCATCTTTTTATTCTTTACAAACTTCATGTGAAATATTTAATATTTTAGTTTCCTTGATTTGGTAACGCCAGTTACGATACCTCTAGAATTCGGCGGAAAATGGAGATCGGAAGTGTCTTAATGGGAACGGACTGTCAATATTAAGACAGTCCATTTTGCGGGAAAATATGTGAACATAAAAAAGTCTACATTATAAGTCACGCCGTTCTGTTATAATTTATAAAGTTTTAAGATTTAAAAAATCTAATAAAAAAATATAATTTACTTAGAAATATGCTTCACGCTGATACCATAGCGAAAATTTTTCAATAATTCTTCTCCCGGAAGGGCATCGAACCTACAACCGTCGGATGTAGTGCTGTTTCCGCCAAGATAACTTCATCTCAAGAGTAATTGTTTATCTTTATGTAGTGTATATGTTTACTTATATAAAAGTCGAAATTGAACTTGCTTCCTTTAAATTAATAAATCTACATTAAATAAAATGTGAATCGAATTAAATATAAGTCATTTAGACTCGGCATTATCAACGTCAGTAGGAAAAGTTACCCAGAATACGTCCACGGGGACATTTAAAAAAGGGGACCAAAAGGTATAATGGAATCACGACGTCCCAAAAGGTCACCGGACGGAAGTATTTGCATTTGTAGTCCTTCAAGCGTTTTCCTTTCTGTGTAGATATCAACGTACTAGACAGTATGCGATAAAAGTAAATGCATGACAGGTGTTTTTCTTATGTAATTTTCATTCTTTAGGAGAAGCCAGAGGGAATATAGTATTCTGGCACTCAAAAAGTTAATTGTTAATTAAAAATCGTAGAGAGATGTACGATTGTTATTAGCATTTGTAATTGATTTCTGTATGAATAATGTTTAAAAAAGTATCGTTAAGTATCAAAAATATTGAATGATTTCTTTGTTTGCAGTTTATACGTAACTTCGTAAAAAATATCATATATATTGACATTTTCTTAAAACATTTTGAATAGCAGGATACTCTATATGTTTGATAGCACGTATAAGCTCTCTAGCCACTTAACCTAAATGTCCACATCGAATTTTAGCACAAAGAAATTTCTCTATGGTTATTCTATACAAATATTAATATTAGCAGCGCAGCGGCACATCGCCTGACTGTAAGCGGTTGTGGGTTCAATTCCCACTCGGGGAAATGAATTAGTTTCAATTCCTGTACCTACCTATTTGTACCTAATGGCACTACCACAACTTGTGCTACCGTACATAAATAAACCGTGTATAAACAACAATTATATAGTACCTGCAGAACGGTATTTAAAGGACATTTAATTCTTTTAGACGTTATCTTCTTCTTTTTTTAGATATTCTTCTTTCCTTAGTAAACTTTGATAAATGTTAAAATGACAATTTGTTTATATTTCTCTCATATATGTACATTGCTAAGACTATCACATCATTCTGCACTAGCCATCTATTGAATTTTGTGTTGCGAATCTTAATCTTTAAATTACAGTAGAATTTTACATTACAGAAGTATTTAATCTAGGCCATATAACAAAATGAATATAGTAGAAATTAAAATTCTGAACAGACAATGAATCTGTTTGATAACTCAAAAGAATTCATAAATTAACTTCTAATTAGATAAAACATTAAAATATTCAAAAGTTACACTTATCTTTAGATGTTAAAAAAGTGAATTATTAATCCTTTTATATAAAAGTAAATCTCAAATGAAAGTTTCGTACAAAAATTCCACTGAAAGTTTAAAATTATTTAATATAGAACGCCTTCGCTTTTGGGACGTGTCTGTTTAAAACCTTGTTCGTCATTTATTTTTAATATCTTACGTATCTATAAAATCTTCTAAAATATTAACATAAAAAAATAATCCAATTATGTTGTATTTCACCCCATCTTCTTTTTAGACATAGAAAGCAATGTTATAGAATTTCAAAGAGAATCTTATAATAACTTAATTAAATAAAGATATATATATCCAAAGACAATATTCATAATAAAAGGTAATATTTATTACATACAAAATAATCTATATTTGTACAAAATATAAATGATTGAAATAACCTAAATGAACATAAAAAAATGACCGGAACAATATGATTATTACTCTCTCTCTGCCTACTATTACGAGTTGCGGAGATGCATTGCAATATAAATAACTTTATTAAATGCAAAAATTACAAATTACGGAGAAATATGAGTTAAAAAAATTACTTTTATTTAATCCCGATGTGCGATGTAAATTTGCTTTAAAAAGTGATACCACGTATTTGTACTGCAAAAAAATATATACTTACAAATATCAAGAGTAGATACAGCGTCTTTAACCAATCGATACGTGTCGCCATTTATTTTTAGGAAATCAACACATCCCAGTAAACCTTCAGATAATCCAAGTTTACTTTGTAGTCCCGTAGTGTTGCCCGCGCCGCCGACCCACACTGGCTCCCTGAATGTCATACGGGAGAAGAGGCCCTGAAATAGAGAAAAATATGTTAGTTGTTATATATGTAAATGGTTAAATTTATCATATTTTAGTTTTATCATTTTCCTTTTATAATAAAAGCAAAATACTTTATTAAATAAATACTCGCGGCTATTATGAGTTCACGCCCGTATTCCTTATCCAGCAGGGTAGGCAAAGGGAACCTAATGTTAAGACACTTCATTCCTGACCGTCCTTCCATTTTCCAAACCAAGACGAGGAAATAATTAAAATAAATTCCCTCCCATCCCCGAATATTGCAAATTCAACTCCTAAGCCTACCCAGTGGCTTTTAACTTCTCAACACGCAATGTCTCGGAAATCAGGCGGAAAGAGGCGAACGGGGTGACTTAACACTACGATCCCTCTGTCTAACCTGCTATATGGGTATAACGTGAAGCCGAGTACCAAAACGTAAAGAAATTTAAAATTTATATGTATACCATCAAAGCAAAATGGATTTATAAAATCAAAATTAAATTAGATTGCCACAAAAAAAACCTCTTTGCAAAATCCAGCGAACAATAATTACAAAGTTGCGAGCAATTACAGCAGTCTGATAGCGGGGATTCCGTCAATTATTATACAACATTAACTTGGCGTCGCGGCAGTTATGAGACCCGTTGAGGTGAACGGTACAGGGGACGAGCTTGTAGCGATTTTGTATTTTAGTTCGTTGGTTTTTGTTTGTATGAACATTGAGGATGCACGAAGTTTTTACGATATAGGGGTTTATCTACAGGTGAAATACTTATTTAGAAAACGTATAAAAATTTGAACGTAGCGGGACTCGAACCCACGCCTCGTGGAAACCGACCAGGCGCTCTGACCACTTAGCCATACGTTTTCCTTTCATAAGTGTAGAATAACGATTTAAATATGCTAAAAATATCTACAGGTGATTATCACTTTATATCTTATATCACACTAGGTGACATATTAAACTAATAATAACTTTAAAAATCATGAAACCTATTTATATATTTTAAATTTTATAAATAAACGCTTCACACTGTTAAGATAGTCCTATTTGCTCACTTTCCGCCGAATTCTCGAGCAGTTTAGCCACATATCAAGGCATGATAAGTGGCTAGACTTAAGCTTGAAAAGCTTTTCAGCTTAATTATTGTTGTTGTTGTTTTTTTTTTTTTTTATGGAAAAGGACTAGGGTTAAGACACTGCGTTCCCCATTTTCCGCCGAATTCTGGAGGCATTGCATGCTGAGTGGCGGAACTCAACGCCACGCTTTGCCTCGACACCAGAGCAGAGAAATGAAAATATAAACAAGCTTACAACAAACGAGCTTGTAGCGATTTTGTATTTTAGTTCGTTGGTTTTTGTTTGTATGAACATTGAGGATGCACGAAGTTTTTACGATATAGGGGTTTATCTACAGGTGAAATACTTATTTAGAAAACGTATAAAAAATTGAACGTAGCGGGACTCGAACCCACGCCTCGTGGAAACCGACCAGCAAGCAAGAGCAAGAGCTTAAGCAAGAGTTGTTTATTTTAGATTCGCTATACCCCGCGTATAGAAGAGAAGACAGAGGCAACCTAATGTTAAGATTATGTATTCATCACTTTCCGCAATTTTGAACCGCACTTGATTTTGACCAGAGCAGGAGAATGAAAATATTTAATTAATATATAAACTATACGTAAACAAATATGTATATATAATAAGTATGCCTAATCTGAATAAGTACATAGTTTAAACCACCACCTATAATTTAAATACGCGTCAACCTCTTTGTCTCTGGGATACCCTTTAGAGACACGAATATTTTTAATGAGTGATGTTTCCACTTTGCTTGCAAAATAAAAAAAAAACAATTTTCGTCTATGGTGTCACGTTCCCCGCGCTATGGTTTTGTGAAAGATAACAAATGGTTACGAATGAGATTACAAAAATTGTTACGAGAATCTGTTTGTGCTTTAAATTATGGTAAAAGGTTTTTAAATTGTCGTTTACCAGATTTTTTCGAGCGTTAAAATTTTATATTTTTGGTGTTTTTGTTGATGTTAGTATGTTTAATAATTACGAAAAACTATTAAAAATCAATGATTTGTTAACAATTGCTCAGATTTTTATCTTAATAAGACAAGAGAATCACTTTCCCTCGCGAGTGCATAACTTATAGTGGGCGTATACCTGATGCGCCTTTTACTATACTTAATGGTATTACTTTTAAAATGAAATAACTCCGTGTTAATTTGCCCACGAATAAAGATTTTGGAAAGAAACAAAAAATATTTCTAAAATATTCTGAAAAAGAGGAACAGAACGATATATGTATGTATATATTTTGAAACATTTATATATGTGGGGAACGGAGTGTCTTAACGTTATGTTGCCTTTGCCTTCCCTGCTATGTGTGGCTTATAGCGTTAAGCTGATAATTAATATTTATATAACATTACGTATAATTACAGATATAGAGAAAAAACAAAATCTAAAGAGTTCCGTCTAACACGCATAATATGACAGCTATATGAATATAACTATGAATAAAAAAATATAACATTCTGACTGGAGACTGATATTGCTAATATAATATGCCTACTTCAGTAAATAAAATAGTTATTTCAGAGGAAATTGAAGAAAATGATGAAATGGAAGAATAAGAACTCCATATTTCATATAGCGGGAGTTGGGACAGGTAAAACATACCCGTGCGTTCGCTCGGCGGAGTGAGTCGTCTCATTGTGTATTCACAGAGCTCAAATAAGATATGCTGCTTAAAGATTCTATTCCACTAGGTGACATGAGCTATACTATAACATTTTCTGGTTATGTTATTTTGCAAGTTTTATATGGAATTATTTGAATATTTACTATGTCTTGCAATGTACAATATATTTAATGAAAATAATTATAAGTTATCTATTGGCTGCTAAATTAATTAAAATTAAAGATATGTATTTTATGTATTTGTTTTGTATTTTAATCACATGTTTTATATATGTCAAGAGTAATAATTAATTTCAAGTCTAGTGTTATGATTATGAATAATACGCGATCACTTCAAACAGTAAAAACCAACATTAAACATAGCGCGAGACAATTGGTGGACGACGAGCCCAAATTGTTAGAAGTAAACGCCAAACTCCCTAAGTTTGATATAACTTTTCGGGATCTACAGATGCTTCGAGATTACGAGGAGGATGCGAATACATGACTCCGCAGAATACGCAACTGCTTGTCGAAACGATAAGCTGATCTGAATCTGAATACTTGGAGGAATATATTTTTGTTTTGTTTTGTTTTTACTATCGACGTTTTATATATTATGTACATGTATTTGTATGTACTAAGAACTCAATATATATATTTTTTGATTTTACGCATGTCTCACATAGTAGGGTAGACAAATAAAACCTACTTAAAACATTTCGTTTTCCACTTAAAATTAAATTTTATGTAAGATGTAAGTTGTTGGTAACCGTGCTTAATTTGAGCAGAAATAATTTTGTCAGGAAAGTCATGGTGCATGATCATAAGCGTATGGCTGTACGCGACAGGTTGTGGGCTCGATTACCACTCCAGGAAATGAAACATTTAATATTTTCATGACATCGTTCTGTTAACGCGGAAAGGGAAAGTGTAGCGTTGCGTTTCGCCACTAAAGTATAACTTAAGTCAGAATTGGGCGGAAATTTTGTCTTAATATGAACAGAATGTCGTAACACTAGATTTCCAGGTTCCGTAAATTCAGTTCTGCTAACGCTTGTTAGTGCAGAATAGTGTGAAGCTAAAAAAATATTTTTCTTATTATATCACATCTATGAGGAATTAAATAAAAAAAATGATCAAAATTTGTAAAAAACAGGACCCAGAGTGTAATATAAAAAAATACAATAGGTACATTTTTTTCTTTACTTCAAAGCTAACTATTTGAATAATTTCAAATTAAGTTATAGGAATATCCAGCGAGTAACTTTATAAGGACATATTTTTCTTTACTGCGAACTAAACTACCGAGGCCGCGTACCGAATGAAAAAGATTTTCCTCAAAGGAACCTTTTAGTTTCAAACGATGAAAACGGACGATCGTTTAGATGAAATAAAAATATAGGTAGGTATATATTTATATATATCTTATAATTCCACTTTTCCAATTTAATTGGCAGCGATTATGAAAAATTTTCCTGTAATTATAGATATTTGTAAGGAAGAAATAATATTTTGCATTCATTTAATAGGATTTCATCTTTTAATATAATATTATGAGTAGGTATGCCCGTATTTTGAATTACTTTTGGTTATCTTATGCAAATTTAATTTAAAATTATATATGATCAATTTCTAAAAATTATTTTAGTCTTAGCCTCTCTTTTCGTAATGTAGAGTATATGTAGGTGAATAATATAATTAATTAAATAAACAATAATTTGTGAACAAAAAAAATAAATTACGCTGAGTTTCTTGTCTCGGTTCTTCTCAGGTCTGATGCAGTCACTTTAATGATGCGGTGGTAAATTAATTGACGTTCAAGAAATGAAGCATGTAACTTCTTATTTTAAATAAACTTTGACATTGAATACAATCCGTCCTCTGGATTTCCGTTGAAGTGCCAGTCAATTTATAAATACAACAAAAGTGTATATTATCAATTGTATGATAGTGTGTTATATATTTTTTTAATTTATTTAACGTACCCTTTATGCATTATTCATAAAAAATATATTAGCGGTTTGCACTTTATCTCTATATATGTATCAAAATTTCATACTCCTCCGTCCGTCCGCTTATGCTTTACTTATAAATATATAGATAATTATAAATAATAATATAAATTACATACCTTAGACCTCCCTCGAACCCGCTTCCCATTGTTCAGTTTCAGCCACGCGTCCCAGCGGTGACGGTACACTGATATAGTGTTCCACCTGCCGAGGTGCACTGGTTCTGGTGATCTTAGAACTCCCGCGCCACTGCCGCAGTCGAATCTACAGCAAAGAAGTATTCCATATAAAATATTGAAAATGTATTTAGTTAATTTCAATAATTATGGCGCTTTGTGTGTATCATTTAAGCAAATAATTTTGTCATTTCGCTAATTTCATGTTGTATGGAGAACATGATGGAGATAAATTATACAAGTTATTGTGACATCGCATGTTTAAAAGTAATCTAGTAACAAATCAGCAACCTTGTATTCGATCTGCATTTGGAGTAATATTTATTTCATTAAAATTGTTGTAATTTTCTTATGTCGGCCTATACTAAGGGCGGAGTTAGGTTCCGTTATGTAAGGTTGCGATTGACGTTACAATTACTAGTTTACGTCAGAATTAATTATTTTCATGTATTTGCTCTGACAAGACAGTCTTCTTACAGACTTTGCGCTGTAAAAAGACACAGCGCGGAATTGAGTTCCGCCACTCAATACGTAATGTCTTCTTCTACGCAAATAGTAGCTTCCTTCTCCGTACTCTGCTATTTACGGGATACAGCGTGAAATAAAAAAAGTACATGATTTGTACCTACCGATTTAAAATTTACAAGCGACGAAAGCCGAAGGCCGAACGAACGAAATCTATCTATATTTATTATAAAAATAAATAATTATAATCCAGGTCAATGAATTGATATTTTTTTTACATTTTCATTATAAGTATGAGTTACGACGGTAATTTAATTACGCCCTTACTTATTTTCGTTGCAATTATAATGTAGACTAACTACTTGACGTTACTAATTATTATCTATAAATAATTACAAGTTTTTTCTTTTTTATATTATATTAATATCCTACTTTTTTAATTAATTGACATGACAATAAATGATATACTTTTGTATTGTTTTTTTTAATATTAGTTTTATTACAAATATTTAAATCGACGTTCCGGAATTCTACAATTGTCATTAATATTCACAATAATCGAAAGTAAAGCGCAGCTTAGTAATTAATTTTTTTAATAACAAAAAAAAACTGTATTCAACCGGATTCCATAGTTAGAACCTAACCAAACGCTACTACCTTTCTTCTTATCTTCAAACTACCTTTAAAGTGTGTATCCTTTACAATAAAAAAAGAATCATCGAAATCGTCCCACCCAGTCCAAAGTTCTGACAAATATAAAAAAAATACAGCCGAATTAATAGCCAGAAGTCGGTTAAAAAAAAAGCGAAAATTTAGCTGTATAAAAGCTAAAAATAAAAAAAAACACGTTCCTTTTTAATTTAGCTTCAATCAATATAAATAATATATCAGAACGCGATCGAATATCTGCGTCGAAATTCAATTTCCCAAAAATATTGTAAGCCATTGTCCACCGACAATAGGCCTTAATGCGGGCTCGGACGCGGTGAACTAATTAACTTCGAGACCTGCGAGGATTGCCAAAACCGTGTTTGTTTTGGATAGTGGGCGCGATTTGCTCTTTAGGTAATAATATTATATTATTACTAATATTGTTTTAAATTTACATTTATTTTTAATTATTCCTTCATTGTTATAGAATGCGTGTCAATCACTGTACTAAGGTAGACCTGATAAGCTGAAAAAAATTGGTTGAAAATTGGAAATAATAGTATATTACATAATTTAAGTACTCTATGTCTAAGTATACAGCATTACAAATTCGGCTGGTACAAACCAACATAAAAAAACTTCTTAGTTAATCATTACTTTACTTTGTGATAGAAGATATTTTTGCAAGGATAGAAACTCTGAGCAGTGCAGCGGTTTTGCGAACCCAGTGCAAGTTTAGGAACTCCTTCAAAATTTAACGCTATGCTACGCTATGCTAGCTTTAACGCTCGTCCTTTAGTTTTGGAGATTGTCTTCCTCATACATACATCTATCTAAATTACCACTTATAAAACGACATGATTGACTGACTGACCATCATCTTCGAAGAAGGGAGGAATATCTTTTAGTAAGCTATAGAAAGATTTCGCTTTGGTTAAACGGACAAAATGAAAATACTATACTGTCGTCATTTTACCCTGAGTGGCAAAAGAATCTACAGCCATCGAGTACAGTCAGACGTTTCCTTACTACGACGACGACGTCATGACGACGTTAAAAATAATATTAAGCTTAGGTTGAGTGTTATTACAAAAGATAATATTATACGCCAAGCGATGAAGAAAATGTGTTGCCACCAAAAGTGTGTCTACTCTATAAAGAAGATAAATGAACATTATAGAACATATAAATTAAAGAATTTTTACGTAGTACTTATTGAATCGTTAAATTAATGCGCAGCAAAAATTTTATAAATAGATATTTTTCATATTTTAATATAAACAAGATATTGAGATTTCAATCTTTTATGAACCAAATAAAATTCTCGTCAACTGCGCCGCTAAGGCGCTAGACAATAATGAACCAATTTTAACAATAATATTTTTTCAGCGTCACGCTGTATCTCTGCTACGTATAGCAAGATAGGCAGAGAGAACCTACTGTCAAGACACACCGTTTACCAGTATCAGGCGGAATTCAACGTCGCGTTTTGCTTTGATATTAGAGCGAGAAAAGGAAAATATTAATAAACAATAATTAATTTCCCTAAGTGGGAATCGATGCCACAACAGTCACGTTTACAGTCACACATTTGTGTGCTTGTGCCACGACGGCCTTTGAAATACCTATATTATAATATAATGTAATATTGACTATGGCTGATGAAAATTAAATAATAATGACGATCCTCATGAAAATCATTAACGTGTTCAATTTCGTTTCACAAGCCACTTCGAACGAGAATGCGGGCACTGAAACATGAAATTATAAAAATTAAATTTATTAAATTTTAACATTCATTTTGTACAGTGATTGTATCTTTGCCATAAAAGGGGTATAATTTCCTTTAAACAACCTCAAATTACAGGTTCGTGTAGATCATAGACCTTGTAGTAGGTATATAAGGATGAACGAATTAAATTTGACCGATTTTCTTCTTTTATTTTTACTCTATTATTAAATAGGCTAAACACTGTCATGTCTGAGTCACTATCAAGTGATTGTGAGAAGTAATAGTGAATCTGGGGGCACGGCAGTGCCCCCGCCAAGTCGAGCAAAAAACAGCGGCACGGCCGTACCATCCTTTTCTCGATGCAATTCAGGCCATTTTCAACCCCCTATAACTTCGTTGTGGATAAAACAAGAAACCTGAATTTTCAGTAACTAATCAGGCATTATATAAACACGGTATATTTAAAATTTCAGTCAATTTGAACCATTAGTTTAAGAATGACAACTTGTTAAAGTTTCTAAATTTTGTCATTCACTGACTGACTCACCGATCATCAAAAGTCCAAGGCACTTCTAGCAGACCTAGAAGCTTCAAATTTAGAATACAAATAGAGTTTAGTGTCTTAATCATGGAAAAACTTAAATATTTTGTAATTTCGGTCCAGTTTTCCAAATACACCAACTGCATGAATAACTTTGTAATCCCATATAAATTACAAATAGATCGACTTGGACATCGCATGATTTGATTATTAGTATGTATCACACTACACAGCACGACGGGCCAGGAACCGAATTCTTCACCACAGTCCTTTCGAATATGAAGTCTATTATGTCTTTCGATAGGTTGTGTTTTCATGCGATGTCCAAGTCGATCTATTTTTTTAAAACGTAAAATATTTTTAATATTGGCATGATAATAACTACTGTAATAACTTAAGACAGAAGGTCCTTTAAGTAGAGACTAAATAGATTAACCGACTTGCTATTACATGGATCTCACAACTTTTTACGGTAGAAAGACTGAGCTGCGAGACTTGGGTTTTTTTACAGGATGTTTTTGATGGCATTCAAATATTCTTGTAGCGAAATATATGTCTATTGGATATTATTATAATAACCGTTAACTTAACATAAAACAGAGGGCAAAGTTGGATATCTTTAACATGTTAGCCATATTGATAAAAATAAAAATCCTTAAAAATAAAAAAGTTTATTTAATTCTGTCAACCGTCATCCGTCGTCATCTGTCATCCGTTTAATATTTACTCTGTTATATAAATTTTAACTTCTTTTATATATATAATATTTTAAAAATATTGTGTATATTCAATTATGATCTCTATATATAGTAATCTACATATCTAGAGATATCTCACACAGTTCTCAGCTTAATTGAATTATTTCCTAGTTATCACAAAGGGTGAACTCTCAGTACCTTTGTGTATTAACTTACTCCATATCTGTCCATTACTTGTTAGTAACTTCTGTGATGGTAATTTCTAGTTCCAAATAGTTAGTAAAACTTACACGGGTCTTTTTGGACAAAAAAATGATGCATCATTGGGTTTGATTATTAACATAATGATCGTAGGTTCGATTTTTTAACTGTTTACATTTAAATATATTTCCTTTTCAATATGCAATAAAAAAATTTTGAAGTGTGCATTTTGAACCTATAACCATGTCGTTTAGCCAAGCCTCCGTAAAATTATAAACCTTATAATGTTAATTTCTTTTGTTTATAGAGAAAACAAAATTGGTGGCAACACAATTTTCTTCATTTCTTGGGATATATACTACCTCTACCTCTCACCTCAACTCAACATGTCCATTCCTCAATATGAGAGCCAGGTAGTCCCCAGAGAGGTCATCATGCTCTCCTGTCAGCAGCAGCACGCCGCGGGCCCTCTCCGGCCGCACCCTCAGCCGTAACCGTACCCGCTTGTACGCGCCGCGAAGCGCGTGAAACGCTAGCCAGGACGAGCCGGAGAAACGTGGGGATGATATTTTTGTATCTGGAATTAAATTTGTATGTTAATACAATACAATACCTATAGTTAACTTCAGGGCGGCCACGACTCGATCTTACTATATATTAATATAGTAAGATCGAGTCGTGGCCGCCCTGAAGTTAACTATAGGTGGTTGTGCAGATTTGATTTTAGGATTTTTCTTAGTTTTAATAATTTGTTTCCCGAGTGAACAATTTACAAAACCTAATTTCAGATAAATGTAGACTCTAGAGTCTAGAGGTATAGACTCGCCGATCTTACTGCACAATATTTGGTCATTCAAATCTATAACAATTGTGAATGTTTGTCATTAAAATATGAAAATGGAACTGTGTTGATGAATATATCTAAATATAGATGTAATAAATTAGAATTGAAAAAAAAAACAACTCGATCAAATATCAGTTGTGAGTAAATTAGATTCCACGAACCTAGCTACACGAAATACATTTTTAAGCGCACTCAGAAATAACTGTAACCACACACTGTCATTTAGTTTTAGTAAACTTAATTGACGACAATATTTTGTGTTATATTCTTCATTTTACAGCTTTAAGGCGTCTCGGTAGAGCTCCATTTATTACGCCATTTTATGTCAATTTACTTTTTGACATTAATTTTAATATATCTTTTTTTTTATTTCCTGCTGACACGCGCGGCCATATTTAAACAATTTAGTTAGCGTTGTAGAGCAACGCTAACTATATCATGAGTAGCGATGGAAGCTCCAACATTATTTTCTAGGATAATATAATAATAATTTTAATATGTTTTCAGAATAGTGAATACGTACAAACTCTTTTCAGTTATATTATTAAGGTCTTATTTAGGATTTGAAATGACAAACTTAAATAAATAGTAAAAAAGGAATAGAAACAGAAGTAGTGCCTGGACTCGACTCTTAATTTACAATATATAACAAAACCAGCGAACTGTGTCGAAATACTGATTGATGATAAATTAAATAAAGCTTATCACGCTTCATTCGTTTATAATTATATTTGGTACATAAATGTGTATCTCTATACATAATATGTATTTAATTTTAACAGGAAAATATTTCATTACAGTTATTAGTAAAATCAGCTTCACGCTGTAGCTGTGTGCGGGAGCACACAGCAGAGTAGCCAGAGGAAACCTAGTGTTAAGACACTCCGTTCCCCATATTAATTTTAAACTAATAATCTATTAATAATATACTAATAACAAAAGTTATTAGTATATTGTCAGTTTTATTTACATCGGCTATGTGGATAGGTAAATTGGACGTTGTAGATTAGTTAAAACATTTAATAATAATCAACAAAATTCGAGAAGACAATTGTGGAAAACGTAATATAATTTCTTACATATTTTTTTAAGTTTCATGCTGTATATGCATATAGCAGGCAGAGGGAACCTAGTGTTAAGACACTACGATTCCATTAAGATACTTCCGTTCCTAACTTTTCGTCGAATTCTGAAGACAGTGCGTGTTAAGTGGTGGAATACAACGCCGCGCTTTGCCCCGACACCGGAGCTAGTACATGAAAATATTAAATGTTTCATTCCCCCGAGTGGGAATCGAGCCCACGACCTGTCACTTTTACAGTCACACGCTTGTTGGCCTGCGCCACAAAAAGTAACTTACATAATTAAGATAAATATCTTATAAATCATTATAAGTAAGCAAATTGTATATATAATACGTCACTTTATTTATTTATTTATTTTATGGAAAAGGACAAGGCAAACGAGCGTTCGGGTCACCTGATGGTAAGTGATTACCGCCGCCCACGACCCCGTGCAATACCAGAGGAGCTACAGGTGCGTTGCCGGCCTTTAAGGTGGAGATAGACGCGCTTTTTGAAGGTACCCATGTCATATCGACCTGGAAACACTGCCGCGGGTAGGCCATTCCACAGTTCCGTGGCGCGTGGAAGGAAGTTCCTACGAAACCGCACAGTAGTGGATTGCCACGTATCCAGATGGTGTGGATGATATTTTAGCTTATGTCGTACTGTGCGGTTAGAAAATTCGGCGGCAGGTAATAGGTCGAACAGTTCTTCAGAACACTCCCCATGATAGATGCGATAGAGAACGCACAGCGAGGAAACGTCTCTACGCAAAGCCAAAGTATCAAGCCTATTATTGGGTCCCCAATGATTCGAATGGCTCTGCGTTGTATGCGATCTGAAATGGCTCAAGCTGATACTGGGGTGCACCAGCCCAGAGATGAGAACAGTACTCCATATGAGGCCGAACCTGGGCCCTATATAGGGCCAAACGGTGTTTTGGCGTGAAGTACCGTCTCGCTCTGTTGATGACCCCCAGTTTCTTCGAGGCCAACTTGGCCTTGCTTTCCAAATGATCGCGATACTGGCAGTCACTCGAAACATTGACTTTATTTTCAATATAAAATCAAATCAAATCAGCTTCACGCTGTATCCCGCACACAGCAGGGTAGGCAGAGGGAACATACTGTTAAGACACTACGTTCCCCACTTTCTGCCGAATTCTGGAGGCACTGCGTGTTGAGTGGCAGAACTCAATGCCGCTATTTTCAATATAAATAACTATTATCGGTTTAAAAAAGTCAACGTACTCATATTCGACTTGTATTCTGTATTGACAAAAAACATCAGTCCAAAATTTTACATGAATACATTTCAATATAAAACGCATTCAAAAATCCAATGGCGGCTTAAAACGAATTTTCTCTAGCAAATATGTTTATATAAAGAAAATATTTTTTATTTAAATCACGGTTTACGAACGGAACGTGAATATATGGAGAGTTAAACTTTATTTACTTTTAATTGGTATTCATACGAGTACATTACTGTCGGCCGCAGTTCTTGTATAAAAGTTTATAAGTGTAATATTTTACTTTGATGAATGTTTCATTAGTGAATTAGTGGAAGAGGAAGGTTTTATTTGCTTTTTCAGTTTTGTTTTCAGATCTTGCTTTATTAAATAATTATAGTAAGAATTATATTTTAGTAAATATATGCTTTTGTAAATGAAGTTCTTAACTACACACAGCTTCATGTTCTATGATCGGTGGGCAGAGAACCAAGTGTCAACGCAGTCCATTTTCTCCGGAATTAAATATATTTTGTATATTGAGTAGAGAAAACCAACTCAGTGTTTTGGTTTTAACCAAATAACGAAATATTTGAGACATTCAGTGTTAAGTAGCGGACATTCAGCGGTGTTTGTTTCATAAACATTAATCAAATCATTATTTCAAAAGAACATCTTTTATTTTATGTTTAAAAATGTACTATAATGCTATTTACTACGTTAAAGTATTGGATTAAAACCGCATTAAATTCAATGAATTTCAAGTAAAACAGACCACAATCAAACAAGCTTAAAAGCTTTATACGTTTTAAATGCAAAAAAGTCAAATAAATATTTATACGTAAAGTACTACACAAGAAATGAAGTAGTAAAGGCCAGTCGTGGCGTGGGCACAATTCATAATCGAGAAAATTAAATATTAAATATAATTTTTTTTACGCTAGTAACAAGGCAAAGCACAGAGTTGAGTTCCACCACCCAACAAGCAATGCCTCCATAATTTAGCGGTACATAATACAGGTGAATTAAAAAAGTAGTGCCTGTATTCAATTCTTTTTTTTTACAATGAAATATAATGTAATATGGTCTTATTGAGCTTTCAGCAACCCTTAAATCAAATTATTGGTCATCTCTACTGTCTAGGCTGTTAATGACATCGGTAGTTGTAATAGCACTATCCTAACCAAGAAAGAGAAATAACCTAAATAGAAATCTCTATTCCTATATGTAATAACAGGATAGAGAAAAGTCAATTATGTACATGAATAAAAAAAAATTAGATCGGTTAACATATAGATTATAGAAGCTAAATCACTCGGCAGAATTCTTGTCCGTCTGTCTGTTTGTTTGTTCGTCAATCACGCTAAAACTACAGGACAAAAATTAATAAAATATTTAATATTTTCATTTACTCAATGCTTCCAAAACTAGCTCCCTCTGCCTACCTTGCTACATGCGGGATACAACGTGAAGCTGAAAAAAAGGCTAAAAAAGTAATTTTATGTAATAAAACAAAGCAACCTACTAACGTAACCTCGACTCGTTGAAGCCTACACATTCATCAATACTGGTATTTCAAAGTAAAACCGCTCAAACTTCGTGATAAGGGGTCACGAGCAAATATGTTGGAAGTTACTTTTATCTGTGTTTTGCATGTTTCTAGTATTTGTACTTTATAATGAAAATCTCAGACAATATGTATGTACTTGTATGCGTGAAAAGCTGCCAACTGCGGCGCAAATACTGACAGAGTGTTTGTATATATAATATATGTAAATTATGTGGGATTTAAAGATTTTATGGAATTTCTTAAGCTGTATATATATTTTTGAAGTGTCTAATAATAAATATGTACATAAAAACTTTATAACTTTAAAATTTGGTAAAATAAAAAAGCACGTTTCTCTTACATAACGGGGTAGACAGAACCTTTTGTGACACCCTGTTCCCAACTTTCCGTACATTTTGCGAGACATTGCGTGACATTTAAAAAAACAGAATAATGCTACGGTGATTCCCCAAAGATGCATAATGATATAATGTTTATATAGTTTACTTCCCTTTGTAGTACGCGACGAACAGACGTATCTAAATACGGGCATTGTGATATAATTATAATTATACCATCCAAGTATTCATAAAGCTAGCTGTCTCTTGCGGATTGCGGGAGCTTGTAGAGTAAGTTTCATTCTAGGATCGGATTTGGTAGATTATATTATATATTTGGTTCTGAGTAAACTAAACTTTAGTTGATTAGTAATGAGTATTTTGTAAATATTAGAAATTGAATTAATTTAATTAACACCTATTATTTAAAAGAATAATCCACATTTTAATTAGACATCAATTTTGTTTCAAAGAACATACGAAAAAACGCTCTTTTACAAATATTGCCTATTTTAAATCTTACTTAAGCTTATCTTAGTTAGATAAATATAAATTAAATTAAATTAGCTTCACGCTGTGGGATACAGCGTGAAGCTAATTTAATTTAATTTTTATTTATCTAACTAAGAAGCAAACAGCAGGGTAGGCAGAGGGAACCTAGTGTTAAGACACTCCGTTCCCCACTTTCTGCCGAATTCTGGAGGCATTGCGTGTTGAGTGGCAGAACTCAACGCCGCGCTTAACCTCGACCCCAGAGCGAAGAAATGGAAATATAAATTTAAGTAAATATTTCATCTCCTCGAGTGGGGATCGAACCTACAACCGGCTACCGGGAACCTACAAGTCGGCTTTGCAGTCACACCTCGTGCCGCTGCGCCACGACCGGCCTCATAAATAAATAAAAATAATTTAGAAAAAATTGTTAACTTCATTCAATAATGACTCGTTTAGAATACTCGACTGACTCGTGGCGCAGCGGCATAGTGTCTAACTGCGAACGCGAGATAAAAAATAATTATTTTAACTTTTTCGCTCTCATAAAAAGACAAAGCGTGGCGGTGCGCTCCGTTCTCAACACGTAATGTCTCGAAAGTTGGAAAGTAAGGAACAGAGTTTTATTACCTTCTGTTTTCATTCACATATATGGTGAAGCTAAAAAAATATCTTCATCCTTACCATAATTACTTTAATCCATTAACGTCATGTGTAATCAGACACAGCTCATGCACTACCATGTCGTTTTCAATATTATGATTATTTACATATTATATAATTTCTTTATACATTTTACTATTTATGGTGACCTAAAGACAGTGTCAAGATATTCCGTTTTCAACACATTTACTTAAAAAATCCAATTTATATATTAAAAATGTAATTAAAAATATTTATAACCTATAAACAATTAATATTATTAAAAAATTGTTTATTTATTGATTTTATCTGTATTTTAATACAGGCCTGTTCCGCTTTCGCATGCAAGGCTAATGAGCCGCGCGTGCTTACTCCGACGTTGAAGAGCTTATAATGTTTGTTAAACTCTACGTCACTTAATAAAGCGAATTTAATTTTTTCCGTGATTTCTAGTGAAAAAATCAATTTGTTATATATTATAGTGATCGATCACAATAGTAAAAGCTGAAACTAAATCTTACATACGATACGATAGACTCAATTTTAAATCTAGTAAATTCATGTAATTATTTTCCGTTTCCCGCTACTTTAAAAAAATAACGTACGGTGTTGAGTTCCGCCAAAACTCAATGTCTCAAATTTTAGCACAAAGTTGAAAATTTATTGTCTCGACTCTAGGCTATTTCTGCGTTTCCTGTTCTCTAATATTGTCCTCACAAATTTGCGCTATTATTAATTAATTTTACTTCATATTTTATATATTTAGACGAAACCCAGGGATTTATGTTAAGCTAAAAAGATTATTACTGTAAAAGACTTCCCTGACAGTAAGACCAGCTCATTATAATTTTAAATTAAGCTTGTTGCTTTATGTAAGAGGTCTGGTACCGGGTGTTAAAAGATAATACTTGTGTAATATATTTTGTTTTCTTTTTGTACTTAATTATACTTAGCACCTTGTGATGTAGTAACAGAGTTAAATATTTTTTTTAGCTTCGCAGTGTATCCCGCATATAGCAGGTTAGGCCGAGGGAACCTAATTCTGAGAGGGAGTATTAAAGGTATTGCGTGTTGAATGGTGGATGCCAACTCCGCGATTTGTCTCGTCACCATAGCGAGGATATTTAAAATATCTTATTTAGCGTAATTCAAATATTAATTAATAATTAAGACTTTAATCAAGTTCATTATGTATAAACAAATATAACAACATAATATCAAAGGCATTTTATTAAATTTAATTCGGAGAAAATTCAAGATAATATGAAAAATCGTCGTCTATTTCTAATTAAAAGTGCTCGACGTAGTCCACATTCCTGGAATCACGAAGAAACTTTTAATTATAAGAGTTATTACACCTGTAAATAATTTGTTTCAGATATATTTGCTATATATTTTTATAGATCTACGTCTTGAGAACTAATTAGTATGTTCATCTAAAGAAAATTCTATACTATTATAATAAAAATACAATATTATTGTTAATAAATTGCGACTAATATATATTTTTTAGTTTCGTCGTTTATCTGTCATATACCAAAGTAGGCAGAGGGAACTTAGGGTTAACCCTCGTGCCACCGGGCCACGACTGCATCATAGTGCCGAATTGTAGCACGAACGCACCTTGACGTACCTCTTGACACTAGAGAAAATATATAATATTTAATTTTCCCTAGTGGGGATCGAACCTACAACCTTTTGTGTTTATAGCCACATACTTGTGCCTCTGCTCAACGACTGGCCTCTCTTATTTTTAAAATACATATACTTTGAAGCCATCATGCCGCGGTGGGACAGCTTTTTAGTTGGTTGTGGATATAATTCCCACTCAGGAGAAGGTATTGTTTTCATTTCCCTGCTCTGGTAAGCAAGTCAACGAAGTGCTTGAAATTAGGTTTTCTACGGAAAGAATTTTGTATAATAGTTTAGAGGGAACCTGGGAACGATATTCCTTTTTCATTATTTCGTTTATTAATCTTCGTTATTTTATTTCGAACTTGAGGTTAATGCTGTTAGCCCTATTGGTCTTTACAGCGACACCGGGTGGGTAGGGAAGAGGGTACTCTGTCCCAGAAGAAATGCAAGCACTACCTGGCTGTTTGACAATCTTCGTTTGGGGGTGGCCGAACCAAATATTCCTCTTCATCACACCAGAAATAGATAGGTTAGGTTAGGTTCTTTAATTATGGCGTTTCGAGCGTGCCAGTTGAGCACATATCACTTCGCCAATGTCACGTTGTATGGAGAAGACACGAAGGAGGTTGTACGGTAAAAAAAAGAGATAATCACACAATAGGAGAATGCAAGTAAAAAAAAAGAATCCTGTTAGAAATTGCCTTCACCTAAAAAAAAAAGACAAAACATCAATATATACATA
>JAATLQ010036879.1:0-44455 GCA_013421005.1 Heliconius erato x Heliconius himera | reverse complement strand
GGAAATCAGCTAATACATTTACTAAATTTTATAGAAGGGAGATTATTCCTGTATCAATTAGTTCTCCATCTGTTCGTATTGCATCTAATTTTGTTCCTGTTGACGTCTGACATTTACCTAATAATATTTCTTCGATTATTTTATTAACAATTATTGTATCTGTTATAGTCATACAAAAGATGATTATGGTGTATTGATGTGATTTTTCTATCCCAATATAATGTCCTGATGTAGAAATACGAGTGGTTTTATTTATCTAATTTACTTTTCTTTATTTACAATTCATCTTATAAATTTATTTACATAACTCTATCACATTGGCGTTTCCTAGCGCCACCAAGCGATAATAAACACGTCTCTCATTATTTAGGCTTCGATTAACGGTACAGTACTGTTTAATATTGACGTTTTACCTGTAATTAAAACGTTTATTAAACATACTTACCTTAATCGAAGCCTAAGTATATAACTGCCTGGTGGCATTGAAACTTAATGAATAAATTATTGGAGTCACGTAACTCACTGCCTCCGGTGGCGCTAGCGTCTACGTCATAATAATGGCAGCACTGCAGCAATATGGAAGAGGAAGCTTGCCACTAGCGACAAAAAGGGAAATGAACGCTACTCTCATTATTTAGGCTTCGATTAAGGTAAGTATGTTTAATAAACGTTTTAATTACAGGTAAAACGTCAATATTATATATCTTACTCACATTCCTTCGTTATTATATTTGCCTTTTTCTCCTTGCCAGCGACGTTTCCATTTTCTAAATAACGTACGGTAGCCGTAGTTTAATGTAGCGTGTGTGACGTGAAGGATTTTTATTCTATCCTTTTTCATGTCACAATAAGTCTCTTCAAGACTTGTCATAAGCGAAGGGGGAATTGAGATCTATTCATATATTTTATATTCTTAGGAGAATGAAAGAAACGTGTGATCTTTGTGTTTTTTTTAATATGATTTCTTATTATTAAATTCTTAAGTAGACATTTTTAAGTAGGTTCTGGTAACAAGACAAAACGCGGCGTTGATTACCGTGTCGAGAATTTTGCGGAAAGTGGTGAACGGAGGTAACTTAACGGGAACGGAATATTTTAACACTAGGTTTCCAGGTTTCCTCTGCCAACCCGGCTTTGTGTGGGATACAGCAGCTAAAAAAAAGAAAGCAATACAGAACTGTGCAGTGATATACGATGGCTGTGGATATAATATATACTCGTGGCTAAGTTATTTTAATATAATTTCGTTTCTTCAATGTATTTAAACAAAGTGCGCCTTTCAGATTAATAATTCAATATAAAATAATTCTTAACACGGCGAACAATGGTAAGACTAAAAAAAAGAATAAAGAGAATCCTTTATATATATTAAGAAGAAAAGTAAATGATTACTTATTCTAATTAAAGTTTCACTAACTTTACAAGGCAAACGAGTGTAAGTATTGCTTTGATGACAAAATTATGCTATTACAATAATATGCCGAGGCCAGTCGTAATAAAGTGAGACTGTAAAATCGACTGGTTGGGGGTTCGATCCCCACTCGAGGAGATGAAATATTTATTTACATTTATATTTTCATTTCTTCGCTCTGGTGTCGAGAGGAAACCGCGGCGAGGAGTTCCGTCACTCAACACGCAATGCTTCCAGAAATTGGCGGAAAGTGGGGAACGGTCTTAATACTGGGTTCCCCTCTACCTAACCTGCTGTGTGCGGGATACAGCGAGAAGCTGAAAAAAAAATATGCCACACAGATAAAATGTTTTCTACTTTCTGTTCATTTCGAAACTTTAGACACCAAGAACAAATAAACAGAAATCCTGGCATAAATTTCTATCCAAACTTTTACAAAAATATACCATTAAATTCCTGTAAGCTTTTTACTTTTGGTTGCTTAAAAACAAATGATAATAGTAGTAGTCGACAGTTGTGGGCAAGTATTACAATGTTCGGCTACAGTGGCTAGTCCATAAAAAATAACAGCCGTCTTTATCGCTAATGCTTGCGGAGTTTAAGCAAAAACAAATAAATTAAATCAGCTTCACGTTGTATTCCGCACTCAGTACTCTGTTCCTCACTTTCAGTCGATTTCTGAAGGCATTGCGTGTTGAGTGGCGGAACTCTACGCCGCGCTTTACCTAGACACCAGAGCGATGAAATGAAAATATAAATGTAAATAAATATTTCATTTCCTCGAGTGGGGATCGAACCCACAACCAGTCGGTTTTACAGTCACACTTTGTACCCCTGTGTCACCCCGGCCTCTCTGTTTCTGGACTCAAGTTTAAGTATATAATTAAAAAATATCTTGATAATCTGAATTCAGATTTCATTTTTTGGATGCCGTTAGTAATGAAATATATAATGTTAAGATACTCCGCTCTTTGTTCTCCGCCTAATATAAAAAAGTGGTAGGTTTCAACGTCAGCTTTAACTAGGTTTCAACGATTTTACAAAACAAAAGTGTTAGTTTAAAAAAAACATTGAAGCTTGTAACGCCTGAAAAAATGGTGTGAATTTAATTGTCGCATACCAAAATATTTATTTACAGTCGTTTGCTAATCTGTTAAGAAAAAACACAGTGTTCCAACTCGCAATACTAAATTGCCAGGAAATTAGTAGGCATAGTGACTCAACACTATTTAATTGTGATGTTTAACGCTGTTATTACCTAAAATTATAAGCTAAAATCCTTTTTTCCATGCAAATATCTTTATATGAGGATGTAGGAATGAAATATGGTAGTTTTTATGCTTAAAGATACCCTTGCACTCTGAATATGATAACACTCTATTAGGATTATTGTCTCGACGTGAGTTGAAATACAAATGTTACTACAGCTTTATATCGTCTACATAATAATAATGTTCTGTATGTATGTCATGATTTTTCTACGATTAAGCTTTTTGTGTACGCATTTTTTTAGGTTATATGAAATATTGATTTTTTTATCCTGTATCTCTGTTTCTTTATAATTGTTGGAGATATTGTTAGACATGGATAGTTAAGTAGTACCTACTTAGTGTATCGTAACTTAATAAATATTAAAAATATAATATATATAAAAATTCGATAATATCTTTTTATGAGGCAAAGCGCGGCGTTGAGTTCCGCCCTTAAGCAATCAATCATGCCTACGGAATTCGGTAAGAAGTGTAGAGCGGAGTGTCTTAACACTAGGCTTAACATGCGGCATAGCGTGAAAATAAAAATCTCGTTATAATCAATAATTTTACTTTTTCGTTATATTCAATAATATTATTATTGGAGCATTTCTTCTATAAAAGATACGATCTGTTGAATAGCGAAATTAAGCTCGGTGCTTTCATTAAAAAAAATTGCACAAATATAAAAACATTATATTGAACACGTAATCATAACTTAATCTTTATAATAATGTTAAAAACGTATTTAAAAATTTAAAATTAAATCAGATTCACGTTGTATCCCGCACACAGCAGGGTAGGCAGTGGCAGGAACCTAGTGTTAAGACACTCCGTTCCCCACTTTCTGCCGAATTCTGGAGGCATTGCGTGTTGAGAGGCAGAACTCAACGCCGCGCTTAGCCTCGACACCAGACCGAAGAAATGGAAATATAAATTTAAGTAAATATTTCATCTCCTCGAGTGGGAATCGAAGCCACAACCAGTCGGTTTTACAGTCACACTTCATGCCGCTACGCCACGACTGGCTTCTATACTATAAAAACGTATTTACATTTACAATAATACATTAAAAATTAACCGCCATTTTAAACTCCACCCGTTGTGATCTCCAATAAACTTCTATATCATTGATTACCGTGGAAACTAGGCTAGTGGAAATTTATTGGAACTTACCAATTAAACTTTTGAAGTTTCGATACAGAAGACAAGTTTTGTAAAGGACCGTAGTTGCGACAGTTGTTGAGCGCAGTCGGCGAACGCGGGGAACGATGTCAGCCTCTCCCAAATCTGTATCTATTTTACATAATGTGGTTCCGGAGATTCGAGTTCGAAGACTGTATAATAGACCCGATTGTATATAAAACAATGGTACTGTATTGGATTTACCTTTCAGTATTATTAATCTTAATTAATATTATAGAATATATGAGGTCAGTCGTGGCGCAGTGGCACGAGCATGTGACTGTGAACACGACATGTTGTGGGTTCGGTTTGGACTCGAAGAAATTAAATATTTAATATTTCCATTTCTTCGCTCTGGTGTCGAGGCAAAGCGCGGCGTTGAACGTTGTTTACATTACGTTAACCGTTTCGATGTAACGGATCAGAGTTGCCCCTAGCACTTATGACACATGACAAATTCCATAGAATGTATGCACATATGTAAATATGTATATATATATATATTATAAAACGTACAAAAAAAATTAACGTAGGGGGCTTATTCTGTCCTACGTGTGGAATCATACCTTAAAATATTGAATAGAAATAATGTTTTTAGATAAAAAATAAGATAGAGACCGTCGTGGCGTAGTTGGATAGTGAGTGATAGTAACTTTGATGTTTTATACTTGGATTTTAACATTTACATTTAATATCTTTATATTTCTAAGTAGCAAACATAACTTAAATTATATTTTCCTTATATTTAGAGAAACTATACTTGATATTGAAAAGTGTTCAAATATTAGGGGCCAGTCGTGGCGCAGGGGCAGAAAATGTGACTGTAAAACCGACTGGTTGTGGGTTCGATCCCTGCTCGAGGAGATGAAATATTTACTTAAGTTTATATATCCATTTCTTCGCTCTGGCGCGGCGTTGAGTTCTGCCACCTAATACTCAGTGCCTCCAGAATTCAGCAGAAAGTGGGGATCGAAGTGTCTTAACACTAGGTTCCCTCTGCCTACCCTGCTGTATGCGGGATACAGAGTGAAGCATAAAATATTAATATTCTTATAAGCATAGGCCGTCGTGGCTCATGGGCACACGCGTGTGACTGTGAAAGCAACAGCAGGTTGTGGGTTTCGTTTCATTCGGGGAAATATTTAATATTTTTATTTCCTCACTCTAAAAAGCGCATTGAGTTCAACCACTCAACACGTAATGCTTCCAGAATGCGGCAGAAATTGGGAAGCGTAAGTGTTTTAATGAGAACGGTGGGTCTCAACACTACGTATCCAGGTTCTCTAACTCTACTTAACTTTACTACTCAAAAATTAAAAAAAAAATAAAAAATAAACTAGAATCTAAAATAAAATTATTCATACATAAAATTTACTATCATTAAATCAATTCTCAGTACATATCCTTCAACAAATCTTTCACGATTGCTCACCATAGCATAATAGGTTTTACGGTGAAACAATTTCATCTCGCGTCTATCGTATTAAAGGAACGCTTCCTTGAGTCATGGCGGTATCACGGATCCAACAAACTGCAATGATATCATATAGGGTTTGGTTTTTGTATTATTTTTAGAAGAAATGTTTAGATGGAAGTGGTATAAAGCGGTTTTTTTACATTTTTTTTATTTCACAGTTCTTTTACGTTGTGGGATTTGAGCTTGTGCTTTAGGCTTTCCAAACGGTTTGACCACTAATCCATGTGTTCTCGTCAGGCTACGTCGAAATCGTTATATGATTGTTATTTAGGAGGTGTAAAGTTTTTTCTTACCACAACTATGCTTAGTTCGTGCATTCGATTGCTGCTAAAATATGTTTATACTTAAAATATTTTTGTTTTCATCATTTTTTTTATATTAAACATATAACATATGCTGGCAAAAAAAGATAATTAAATTAAGAGTGATTAACAACCTCATGATATTTCAGCAGTAAATTTTCTGTAGCTTGTATAAGTAAAAAAAAAACAAATTATATATATTTTTTAATTTTTCATCTCGATTTAAGTACTTTCCTTTTCCACTTACAAATTTTACGTAAATATTTGACATTTGACCAAATTATTTTCTAAACGGATATAATTTAGCAACAGTAGTAACACATCAAAAATATTTTATGTAATCTTGATGAAATTTAGCATCAAAAACGTCATTCATTAATACTTTTTAGTAAAACGAAACGTTATTTTTTTTCTTTTGTCGATGTTTCATCACTAATAAATTATTTAGAGTTCTCAAATTTGGAAATATGGCTGCAGGGATTGTTGCTATATTTGATCAAGATAAATAAAAAAAACAAAAATTAAATCTGACGTTCTATATCTGACATTTTATAGCACTGTGCGTCCTAACTCTATATAATATTATATAAGCCTTAATTTGACAAAATACATTTTAGTCAAAATGTGTGGCATCGCCGTCTTCTTACTATTAATATTTAATCCATTTTTTACCTTAAACCCATGTAACGCTAGAAAATGAATAAACTTATAATATTTTAAATAGACTGTACGAAAATCATTTTAGTGGGATACAATAGTTATATTATTTTTCTCTTATTTGATTATCATATGGGTACTTATTACCTGTATTTTATTTTTTGACATCATATAGACCATTACCGTCGTGGGTTCGATGTCCACTCGGAGTAATTAATTATTGTCATTTTCTCGCTCTAGTAACAAGACAAAACGCGGCATTGAGTTTCGCTACGCAATGCCCCTTAAATTGGGCGGAAAGTGGGAACGAATATCTTAACACAAGGTTCCTTCTGCCTACCCTGTACCCTCTATATACCGGATAAGTACACCGTTAACCTAAAAAATATATTAAATTTACCATTTCCAAACCACTTTGGCATCAACACCAGTAGCCGTGGTAAGGCAACGATGAAATTGAAACCAATAAAATGCTGGTACAAGTAAAACGTTCTCCATGTTCTGTGAGGGTGGGGGTGACGGTTGACGAGGGTTGTCATAAGTCTTCCTTGAACACGCATATGCGTATGGCTAATTGTCCTGTGTCGACGACTGTCTGACCTAGGGGTGAATAGATATTAGGTATCTAGAACAGTAGTGTTGTATTACATTTCATATATTGAGAAGCTGTTATAGCACAGTGGGGTGTTTAGGGGTTCGATTCCCACTCGGGGGAATAATTATTTTAATAAATAAATATTTTCATTGCCTCGATCTACTACCTAGAATAACGCGTGGTTGAGTTCCTCCATGTGATACGCAATTTCTCGTAGATTAAACAGTGCTTTGGGAACAAAATGTCTGAAGTGGGTATTGGTATTATACTAGGTTCTCTCTGTTTGCCTTTCTATACAGCGTTAAGTTATGTAAATTATATTATTATTATTAAAATTGTCGTGCAAATAATTTTCGTTATTTTCTGAATACTGGAATTAACACCACACTTTGTCTATTGAATCTAAGTAAAGCACCATATACATATATATAAATATTTTAATTCGGTTTCACGCTTTAGCTCCTGTAGCGTGGTAGGCCGAGGGATAGTGTTAAGACACACTACTTTCCGACGAATTCAGGAGGCATTGCGTATTGAAAACGGAACAGAGCGGAACTCAACGCCGCGCTTTGGCTCGTTGCGCGAGCGATAAGATAATATTAAATTGGACTCGTTTCCTCCAGAACGAAATGAACCCACAACCCAGTACTTACAGTCGCATGTTTGTACCAATACAACTTTTATCCTATTAATATACTTGAAAAGTGTAAAAACCAAGTGAATCACGACTAGGTTATTCTTTACTCTCCGTAATATTAAAATCTTAACTAGCTATTTAACATAATAATCTACTTTACGATCGCTTAATTTTCTCGAACATGACTTCACTAAACTAAAGTTTGCCTTTAAGGTATGATTACGGATTGCTCACTAAGGGTAACTGAGGAAGTTCAATGTTTATACGTGCTTATTTGTAGTTAAAAGCAAGTTCTGCGAAGTCGTGTTTTTGAATGTTTGTCTGTTATATCATCTTAACATGTTAGCCTAGATTTGCTCGAAACTGGGTGTTTAGTGTTTTTTTTTAATCATTTCATTTAGAATGAAAAAACTGCAGATTTTTTATTAATCTCAGCTGAAACGAGGCCGGTCGTGGCGCAGCGGCACTGAAGTGTGACCGAACGGTTGTGGGTTCGATCCCCCCCCACTCGAAGAGATGAAATATTTTCTTAAATTTATATTTCCATTTCTTCGCTCTGGTGTCGAGGTTAAGCGCGGCGTTGAGTTGGCGGCAGAAAGTGGGGAAAGGAGTGTCTTAACACTAGGTTCCCTCTGCCTACCCTGCTGCGTACGGGGTACAGCGTGAAGCTGATTTTTTTTAATTAAAACAAAGAAATTAGGTATGTGTCGAGTAACTCAACTTAAGGCGTCACTTTTCTATAAAATAATAATAAATAGGTATATTTCAATGGACTTTTACGAAAACGATATATAAGACGAAAAAATAATCGCAAAAGTTAACGAAAAAATATAGAAAATTTGAGGCCGTAGTGGCCCAGGGACACAAGGGTGTCACTGATGTGAGCCTGCGGCTGTGAGTTCAATCCCTACCTGAGGAGATGAAATATTTATTTAAATTTATATTGAGTTCCGCCACTCAACACGCAATGCCTCCAAAATTCGGAGAAAATTGGGGAACAGAGTGTCTTAACAATAAGTTATCTTTGCCTATCCTGCTGTGTGCGGGATACTGATTTTGATACAAAATTTTAAGAACAAGTGCAATAAAAATTTATTACACTCATTACAGACTAACGGGTTCACTTCATGGACTAGATTTATTGCTGCGTAATATCGCCTAGACTGTGGCAATTTAAAGTAATAAGCTACTTTAAATATGGACAGTTTTATATTATACAAAATATATTATATTGTTACTATATTTATTATATATATATATATATTTATATATATATATATATATATATATATATATATATATATATATATAAATATATATATATATATATATATATTTATATATATATATATATATATATATTTATATGTGTGTGTGTGTGTGTATATTTATATACATAAGCATGTACGTATATGCTGCATGCTTTGCTTGTCTTACTGCTAAGGGGCCGTTCAAGTATTACGTAAGCAGATTTTTTTATTATTGACCCCCCCCTTCCCTATGTCATCAAAAATAAGCAATCCTCTTATAAATATTTCATTGAAAACGTCAAAAATAAGCAAATCCCAAGACCCCCCCGCCCCCCTACAGTGCTTACGTAATACTTGAAACGGCCCCTAATTTGTATTTTAGTCAATATAAAAAAATATACATATAACAACCTAAAACTATTTCAATACAATTTTTTTTTTATTTTTACTTTCTATCCAGCAAATGGCCGGACTCAAAGTGTCATGGCACTCCGTTTCTCTCTCTCAGTCCAAATTTGAAGTATATTCGATATAAAAATAGGGACACATTTTGGTTCCCATTTATGGCCTAGAATTTCGGACCTCTATATATTATTTTATAAGTCTTTTATTTTTGTGTTCTGTACACCGTCAACGATAGACAAAACAAATAGATATATCTCGAAAGCAATTTCATTAATACTGAAATAAATAATAACGCTTTCTTTTCAAATGTCATTAAAGAAGAAAATAAGTGGCGTTGAATAATTAAGTAGGTACATAGTATACAATAAGAAATACACGAAACATGTCGTTAAGTTGTTAAAAGTATTAAGTAAACTAATAAGTAATCATATCATTTAAAATTTATAACAAAATTGGTTTTGAACTAAACCTGTTGTTTTAGAAACGGTTCGTTTAAGTTGTTAAGGCTTAATTAAGTTAAAAAAGTTTTTCAAATACCTGTAACAATTCTTGTTATTCTGAATAACTAAGTTCACAGCGTAGTAAATGACGGCTTAACCGCAGCTGACAATTAAACCGTGTTAATACTTTACTCAATTAGTTACCACAAAATAAATAAAATATTATTTAGTAGTATAATGTTAGTATTGGAAGAATAAATATGCCAATATGTTAACGATATAATTAATAAAAGATTGGAATATCCCGCATAACACAGTAGATAGAGGAATCATAATGTTAAGACACTCCGCTGCCCATTTTCCGCCGAATTCTGGAGGCGTTGCAGATTGAGTAGCGTAACTCAACGCTGCCTTAAGCTTCAAAAATATCGGTGAGTATTTATAAATAGAATTGTTCACTTTGATTGTTTATATATGACTAGCCGAAACGCGCGACTTCGTTGTCTTGCACTATATGAATATTTATTAAATATATTTATGAAATTAAATTCAGTTTTTAATAGAATAAAATTAGTAAGCGTTCAGGAAGCCCATCTTTTCTTAAGACAACGAAATGCGTGTAAAATCCAAAAATCCATAACCAAGCTGTCTAAATTAGAATAAATTTAAGACATTTCAGTATTATTTGAGACAACAGTTGTTTCATATTTGATTTACAATTTATATTCCTACAAATATTAAGTTGATTCACCTTCTATACTGAAAATTTGTATAATTCCAAGTTAGAAGATAACGTATCGTATTAAATATACTATTCATAAGGTACTATAAAAATAGCAATTAAAAATAAGTTTCAATATACCTAATAAATATATAAATAATGGATTGTTGACCGTCGTGGACTAGATTAATTTACAGAAATTGGGGAACGGAGTGACTTGACGTTAGGTTCTATCTGTCTCCACTCTCATGTGCGGTATAAAGTATAATTAAGATCTTATTAAACATTTATAAATATATGCTGTATATTAAATGTAATGAACTTAAATCTAAGTAATTAAAGTATAAATGTGACCGAAATCTAACTTTTAAAAGAAAAAAAACAACATTTCTTTGTCAACGTTCTACCATTTTGTGTTAATTTGTGAAATTCTCATTTGTGTCACAACTAAAGTGACCTATTTCACGTCTTTTATAAACAAAAATGTGAGTAAAAAAATAAATTATTAAAAGTTAATATTTAATTCAAATTATTAAGGTCAGTTATGGCGCAGGGCCACAAAGTGTGACAGTAAACGCGACTGGTTGAGGATTCGATTCTAGCTCGAGGATTTATTTAAATTTATATTTTCATTTCTTCACTCCAGTTCCACTACTCAACATGCAATACTTCCAGAATTCTGCGGAGACTGGGGAACTAAAGTGTCTTAACTCTAGGTTTCCACGTTCCCTCTGTCTACCCTGCAATGTTGTGAAGCTAAGAAACAACTAAAATTAGATCATATCATATTGTTCCTAAAATTATAAATAGCTCTATAATCTAGCAAAGAAACTCAACAAATTTTCCCAACACAATGAAAATTCTAAGGCGAAAAGGTGCGGAAGTGCGTATTAACATTAACGTTGTAACAAAAGGTTCCCAACCAAAGGGGGTCCCAACCAATCACATATATCAGGGGATATAAATCAACAATTTAGCGCCACAATTTCCATAATTTACACAATATCAAGTTACGTTGAATAAAGAAAAATCCAATTTCCTTTCCTACTTTTACTTGCACTACCTACGGAAGGGACGTAGGGCCTTTGGACGGCCTTGTGCACAATGGTGTAGTTTTAATCATCATTTGTCACAATTTTTTTGTCGTAAACTATTATATGTAAGTGAGTAGGAGAAGAAAAAGAGAATGGTTCAGGGTGTGTGGATGTCAAGTGAGTTGTGCTTAGTTTTTTATAAAAGTCTTTATTCTTTTTTATAGACATAAAAAGAATAAAGACTTTTATAGAAATGTTTTTTTATAGAAATTGAAATGAAAATATAATATATTTTATTTGTCTAGTAAAGGTGAGGTCTGTGAGTTGTATTTATTATTCTTTTCATACATACATTATCGCTGCAGTTATCTAACATAACGATCTAACCAGATAAGATAAATGAATATTCGTGATAAAATAGATATTTATAATTTCTTTTTCTAAAATTTGATTTGAACCCATTGCCTCCAATGTGGTATAAATTATAAAATATCATTTCTTTGAGTCTTTGAGAAATCGAACCCACAAACGTCACGCTGACAGACTTTTAAGCTTTATAATATCAACTTAGAAATGTATAGAACCTACAAGGACATTTAAATATTTTATTAAAGTATTTACGTACAAAATTTAAACCACCATCAACTATTAATTATGTTAAAAGCTTTTGTTATTAAAGTAAATTATGAACGTTAAAAGGTATCATTTGAATTTTTACTTTCGGCTAACGAGAATTTAACTGTTTCAAATGAATTTTAATAAAGTTACTTAGAAGAAAAGTCATCGTTTTATGTTTTGATTGGTCACTTATAGCCTATTTTATTAAGTAGTTGTTGTGTTTTTCGATGTTTGGTTGTCTATTATTACTCTGGCTCCTTAATTCGAATAAAAGAAGAAAAAAAAAATAAAAAAAATGTTTTAAGGATGTTACAAGTTAAACTACTATTCGTCTTACAAAACTATTCATAAAAAAATCTTATAGTAATGTTAATTCATACAAAGATATTTATTAAAACGAAAATCATTCGTAAATAAGACATTATAACATTTTTTACAAGTTGTACCCCGCAGCAGGATAGGCAGAGGGAACCTAGTATTAAAACACTCCGTTCGCCACATTCCGTCGAGCTATGGAGGTATGGAGATCGAGGGATGGAGGCATTACGTGTTGAGTGACGGAACTCAACGCCGCGCTTTGCCATGACACCAGAACGAAGAAATGAAAATATAACGTAAATAAATATTTCTTTTCATCGAATGGGGATCGAACCCACAACCAGTCGGTTTTACAGTCACACTTTGTGTCCCTGCGCCACGATTGGCCTCAAGAAATTATAACATTTAATCAAAATACTATGGTCATTTTATAAAGCTGCCTTGTGAACACAGCCTTAGCAGGTGTTTCGGATATGAACGATTATTCAGGGGAACAATAATAATGGGGTAATAAATTATGATTGATGAATCACCGAAGATACGGCGAGAACACTCCTATCAAAGTAAAATATTTGTTTTTTTTTACTCACCCTCTTTAAATGATTAACTCGCTTAACCTGGAGACAGAAAGTAATTAATTTGAGTTTTATAGGTTCCATCTTTCCTATAAAGATGGATTGAGGAATATTTTTGGCGTGACTATTGTATAGACACGCTGTCACACTGTCAGCTATATTATATTCTTCTCTTTTGTCTTTCTTTTAATATTTTCTGGGTAATTTCTCTCTTATTGCTAGTGATAGAAAATGAAATGGATGATAATGGAACAATTATCTCACTCGGTTATACTTATAATAATTTATTATTTAGATGTATACCCAAAATAATTTTAAATATATATTTTTGATTATATCTGTTTATTAGTACACAGTACTCTGTTTATTAGTACAACGTGGGTTTGGTTAGATTAGGTTGTAGGTAGATGCTTTTTGTTTTTTAGTTAATATTATAGTAGCTTTCATAAATAAGATATTTTTCAATTCTGTTTATATTTAAATCAAAATATTATATAATATTTCATACACATCCTTATAAATGTGTTTTCGGAGATTATAAAGATCACAAAGAGCTATGGGCGTACCTGGCGCTGGACTTTCAGCCTTGAACAGATATGTTCGTGCAAATAATTTTTTTATATTTTTGGGACAAATATATATATATATATATATAATAACATATACTTACAAATTTATACATATAATATAAATTTGTGAGTAAAATTTCTGAGGTGGGCGAAAGACTATTCTGGGAAGGCACGGACTACTCGACTCCCTCTATTCCTACGCCCATGTAGAGAGTTCGAGAAGTCTCAGGAAAAAGTAAATATGTAATAAACTAATTATTTTAATTAACATTAAATGTTTAAAATTATTTCATCAGCGTATCTTTTGAGGGTTCTCAAAGCTGAAGACTCGTTGAAACTGCTTACGCTTGCTTTTAGAATATAATTACTTGCCGTTAGCGAGCTGAGAGATACATGTAAATGCAATTTATATTTGTTAGCTGCCTTTATTAAGTAAGAAAAATACTGTTTGTACTATAAATTATAAAAACGTTTAATGAACTGTTGGGAAAAGTTCTTTCTGATATTTTTAATTTAAAAATGCTTGTGTATGTAAGTTATTAATATGTAATGTTAGAGGGTTGTGTTTGTAAGTTATTCTTATTTTTATTTTGGATATATTGAAGTTACTAATTTAATTAAAAAAATGTTTACAAACTATTATTTTAAACTTTTAATATTTTTTTTAAGGTTACGCTGTATTTTACGTGGTGCAGGATAGGTACTTATTGTTAAGAAAGCTCGTTACCCATCTTCTACCGTATTAACCGCACAGAAATATCTCGTTTGCCTCGACACCAGAACGAAGTGAAAATAATAAATTTTTTTTTGAGTGGAAATCGACCCACAACCTGTCGCGTTTACAGTCACACGTTTGTGCTCCTGCGCAACGACTCCTCACTAGTACTTTAAACATTTATTTCATAAAAAAAAATCAGCTTCATGCTGTATCCCGCACAATGCAGGGTAGGCATAGGGTACCCAGTGTTAAGACAGTCCGTTTCCCACTTTCTGCCGAATTCTGGAGGCATCGCGTGTTGAGTGGAAGAACTGAACGCCGCGCTTTACCTCGACACTAGTGCGAAGAAATGGAAATATAAATTTAAGTAAATATTTCATCTCCTCGAGTGGGGATCAAACCCACAACCAGTCGGTTTACAGTCACACCTCGTGCCGCTGCGCCACGACTGGCCTCAAACATTTATTTCTTTCCTAAATTGGAATTTGAATCCACATTCAAATAGTTCAGTATGTACCCATCCAACCAACCTTCGCCACCAAGCACGTTGTAATTCACTAAAGTGTTTTAATGGTGAAAAACGAAAAACGTAGCATCATTAAGTTTATTACTAAATGAATGGTTTCGGAGAAAATTACTTGTTGGGGCTTTATTTTTTGGCCATTTTTGTTCGTTTTTAATATTTTTAGTGAATGTTTAATTTCTTATTGAGCTTCACTCTGTATCCCACACACAGCAGGGTAGGCTGAGGGAACTTAGTGTTAAGACACTCTGTCCCCATTAATACTTGCGTTTTGAGTTGCGGATTTCAACATCGCGGTTTGCCTTGTTTCTGAATCCTTAGTTTTAACATATTTGCATCTGACTGTTAACGCGATGGTTCAATAATAGAAATTCCAAAAATATTGGATTTTAAATAGTAAATAGGTAGAAAGTATCAACATTTTTATTTAATATTTTTAATTTTCTCTTACGTTAAAGTAATTTAAATATTATTTTCTACGTTTTACTTTTTGTTGAAATTTGCATATAAGTATAGTTTTGTTTTATTTATTGTTTTAAAATATTTTATTAGGTACATTCACAAATTATATCGCTAAATTAACTTATTTTTGGTGATATAATTATTTCCCCCCGTGGATATCAATCGGACGTTCCAATTGCATCTCGTATAAAATACACAAAATAAAATAACTCGCCTAATTATAACTTGAATCAATGTTTAAAAAAGTTCAAAGTACTTCAGGAAAGTTAGATAGCATCGCTAGTACTACATAGTATCGCTCATACTATAGATAAAAAAAAATCTTATCAGCTTCACGCTGTATCCGCATAGAGCAAGGTAGGCACAGGGAACCTAGTGTTAAGACACTCCGTTGTCCACTCTCCGTTGAATTTTTCACCGTATTGCGTGTTAAATGACAGAGCTCACTCCCGGGCTATTACATTGGTGCTAGCGCAAAGAAAATGCTAAAAATAATTAATAATAATTAATTCGCTCGAGTGGGGATTGAACCCACAACCATCGTGTTACAGTCACATCTTAGTGCCTGTGCGCCACTACGGCCTCATACTATAGATTTCTATAGATATTTTATTTTATAATAGAAGAAAACGTATCTACGTAGAAAGATTTATTATTTGCATTAGTGGGCCTTCAGGCATAGTGGGGATGCAATTTCAATACAATATTATATATGAAGCCATAGCTCTTATGCTGTGGTAATAAAAGCTATAATGGCTCGGACGTTTATTCCTCTTACTGGATAGGGCTCTAGCCGCGAGCTGACCGCACGCTGGAGATACATAGCTATTAGTCAAAGTCATATTGAGAGTAAACAATGGCGATTAACGAGCTGCCGCGTATAGTTTGGTAAACATATTATTGATTTGTCTACGAAATTGATATTTTAATTTGGCCAAAAATATTGTTTATTTTAGTGATGTTTATTTATGAACATTGTATTGTATAGGTTTTTGTTATATTAAAATATAAATAATATTTTGTGATTTATTTTATATTTCATTGCTTTACAAAGGTACTCGCCACCATTCAAACCGCAATGTCTCGAATTAATGTCAATGAAAGACAGTAGTGTCTTATTTTGTTCCTTTTGCCAACTATATGTGGGATAAAGCCATTTTTAAGACATGCCTTAAAAATATCTTCGGGAAAAAACACAGAACACACACACGCACACACATCATTCTGAGTTTTTCCTTCCAAATATTTTTTTACACTGTTGCTGGGTGAAATATTCTTAATAAATAAAAAAAATAAATCTAATTTATTTTTTTGCCCGTCTATACGTATGCTAAGTAATAATAACTAACTATAGGGAACTAAATAGTATCTGATCCATCTTGATCTTGATCATCCTTGATATGCTGCCTACCCGAGATGTACTTTGTACACGGTACAGAATAATTGTAGCTCCATCCGGTCAAACACTGGGTCGTTTGTTTAACGTTTTAAGTGATATATACATTATTTAAATTACATTATAAAGGTAGCAAGGTTAACGGTGCCGGCGAAACGTCAGCTTTATGTTTGGGAGTACACAAAGCAGTGTTGGTACCGACGTTGTTATACGGCAGCGAAACGTGGGTATTACTGAAGAAGAATGAAAGAAAGATGAATGCTGTAAAGATGCAATCTCTTCTGGAGGGCTTGTATAAAGAGGTTGATGATAGTGGATGAAAAATGTAGAGATCGTAGCGCTTGGCGCTCCGTTCTCTCTGATTAGGATCCCGATAGGAATATACAAATCTATATTATTATATTTATGTACACAATGAATAATTATATGTATGTCTGTATATCAATTCTGCAAATGACCCAAAACTCGGTATGTTGCAGGCTCGGTATATTTCAGTCAAGATTCAGATATTTCACGCGCTTTACACGTCACGGACTTAGTACTACCTACGTATTAAATTATGTCAGTGGTAAACAGATTCTGTATAGCTCAAATTTCTGAATTGCTACCATCGCACTAATACTGTGCAATCTAGAAAGGCTACAAATATTGTAGTTGACGAGACAGAACTTAAAGCTCTGGGTAAGTAAGGAACATCTATTATATTTTATACTATGTTATATGAATTATTTTTTTTTAAAAAAAGTTTAACAATATATTTGGTTACGCATTTGAAATAAATTATCGACGACGCTTCAATTAAAGTACAATAATGGTACATTAAGCACGTTGTGGTCACGTGAGTATTAAGTAGCTGAACTCAACGCCGTATTTTGTTGCCAAAAAGATGATGAGCAGGAATAATTTGTATTCACAGATTTTTATTTTATAATACAGCTGTTTTTTTTCAGGGAGAGTCGATCTATTTACGGCTACTACTTAAAAAGGTCAGAGCCATGTGAAAATAAAAAAAATGAAACTAACAAAAAAATACATATAGAGAAAATTATTTATATCAAAAATAATGCTAATAAAATAAAATATAACAACGTAGCTGAATTTCCGTGCAATATAAGATTGTTTCTAAGAATATTGGCATTGGAAAAGCCGTCGACAGCTTGAAAGCCTTTTATCCGTTCTCTATAAAATGCGGATAATTCGCTTTAAAGAGGTTATTTCTGTTTAACGATATTGGCTGGGTATCAACCGCGGCTTCAATGGCACCCCTCCATTCGTATTCCACCCCCGTTCTAGAATTACAGCCACTAACACCACTTAGTGAACCGAGTAATGTAATTATGCCCTACATTCTATAATTATTAGCTCATTGATCAAGTAAATAGTTTATTTCATTTTTATACTATGTATTGTATTTTCTTAGTTTTTTGTTTGGGTTTACGTATTACATTCTGCATATGGCTAGGTAGGGAGAATATAGTCTTGTCTTAACAACATTTTGTCCTCACGTTGCGGAACTCAACGCCACGCTAACGTTAGTCAGAGTGAACCTATTATTAAGACACTTCGTTTACCGCTTTCCGTTCAAATTTCAAGGAATTGCCTGTTGATTGGCGAAACTCAACTCCGCGCTTTGTTTTGTTAATAGTGCAAGTAATTGAAAACATTCATTCTCCAGAGTGGGTGGGGTATCCAAACTATCGTTTACAATCGGACTATGGTGACGACGACCTCAACCTACTCGAGCTTAAAATTACTAAATCACATAGAGAAAAATTATCCTACTGTAAATGCTAGGAAAAGTGTAGTGTAATAAACATAGAATAATACAAAAGTTTTCTAAATAACATTTATTAACAGAATGATGAGAAAAATATAGGATGGATAGGATACTAGAATAGGATACATAATGGTATATATATACTACTAATCTGTGTTTATTTTAATACAGATTTTTTATGACATATATAAAATATTTTTTAAAGCATGTGTTCTTTTTCAGCTTCACGCTGTATCGCGCATATAACAGGGTAGGCAGGGGGAGCCTAGAGTAACGATATTACGCTTCTTACATTCCGCCGTATTCTGGAGGCATTGCGTATTGAATGGCGGAACTCAACGCCGCGCTTTGCCTTGTCAACAGAGCGTAGAAAATAAAATATTACATATCTCATTTCCTCGAATGGAATCGAACCCACAACCTATCGCTTTAGAGCCACACACAAACATAAATTAAATTATAATAATCGATCAGTACTTTAAATAATATAATCACTACGATAAACCCTAAACAATACATTTATTTTATTTGAACATCCTAACAAACGCTAAGAAAACGAAAACTCAACCAATACACTATAGTGATAGAGAACAAACAATACTCTTTACCGTACAAGTGTACATACACTCTCATACACTCTCATACATTCCACAAAACAAAACGGAAACCTATTTGTTTAAACTAACAGCCTTTTACATTTCGCAACGAAGCAATGTATTCTCTGAAGTATGGAGGTTTCTCCCTTTATAGTTTATTTTTGGAACGGAAAACCAAAGATTAATATTAACTATCCTATCTGTACTGCGGTCAGTTTGTTCGTGTACAAAGATTTAGGAAAACGACAAAACTTGTTCTGTCAATCTATAATGAACTTTATTGCTGTAATAATAAGAGTTAAGTTAGATAGCAATGTGATACAGTAGCGTCAAATTTACATTCTCTATTCTACGCTAGTCTTGAATCGTTCTTAATGTGCGTCATAAATCATTATTCTAACAAACATATGATTTTCTATGGCTTAATCTCAGATAACTTGGTTTTAATGAAGCTAATTATTCTTGTTAGATTTGTATGTTTTTTTTAGTTTCACGCTGTATCCCGCATATGACAGGATACGCAGAAGGAACTTAGTGTGAAGATACTGTGTCGACACGTTGTGTCCAATTCTTTAGTCATTGCGTGTCGAGTAGCGGAACTTAACGCCGCGCTTTGTCGCCTTAGTAAAGGAAATAAAAATAATTATTTCCCATAGAGGGATTTTACAGTGATCCTATGTTTGCCGTCGACTGTGTTATTGTTGTTGACAGTTCACTGTACTATCCTTTCTCACTTAAAAAAAAAACTGTTTCACGTGGGATACAACGTGTATGCATACAGTAGGGTAGGCAGAGGGAACCCAATGTTAAGACACTCCATTCCCCATTCTCTGCCGCTCTTACTACTCTTTCCTAATAAAAAATCCTACCGCGAAATCGTTAGATATATTTGCTGTTGCGTATAATAAGAATAACTTGATCTCATATAATATCAAATTTAGTATATTTTTGCGTATATTTTTAATTGGAGCAGTCCGGTATTGTATAATTTTAATTACTATGGCACAGTATTGTTAAATTTACTGTTGAATATACGTTTCAAATTCTTTGCCTTATTATTATATTGTTATTGGCACAATGTTAGCGGATGTTAACGCTGAATTAAATTATTAATAATAGCGAATGAATCTTATTATGATGTGCAATTATTAAAACACAAAGCCTTAATTAATCTTTTGTGAGATCCATTTAAATTTTTTAACAATTTTGCTGTAACTTTTATTCAGAGATCTTTAACAATAACTTTCTAGAGACTTATATCAACCAAAATGACGTCTATGTTGTGATTTTGGTACCAAATATTTTACATTTTCATAAAGGTTTTCTTTCATTCTCGTTGTTCGGTATATTATTTTACACTTTGTTCAAATTATTAATTTTATATGAATATAGTCCTTATGCATAATAAAATATCTAACACCAGTACATACACCAGACAGTTCACGTAGAGGCCATTCGTGACGCAGGAGCACGAGCGTGGGACTGTAAACACGACAGGTTGTGGGTTTGATTTTTACTCGAGGATACGATGTATTCAATATTTTACATTTGCTTGGTCTGGTATCTAGGAAAATGACCTGTTTAGTTCCGCCATTCAATACCCAAAGCAAGAATTCAGCTTCCGTTAAATTCTTCTGTCTGAATGGGGAACATAATTGTCTTAATGGGAACGGAGTTTTTCTTAACTCTAGGTTCCCAGGGTTCCTCTAGCTATCCTGCTATATTCAGTACACAGCTGAATAAGAAATACTTGAATACTTATTAAAGACAATCAAAATTTCCTTACTCAACCTAAACTATAATATATAAAGTTGACGTTTCATTATAAAACACCCTTAAATCACGCTACCATTTCATTTCCACCGTCGTTTAACGAATAACTAAACGAGTTACGCTAACGAACTCTAACTAGATAGTAACGATGCGATGCAACTTCATAATTAGGCCGACCGAGAACTGCACGGTTTTTGCTGCGTTAGTACGTTTTCGGCGTTTTCCGCGTACGCTAGTTCCTAGCTTTTAGTTTCTTAGTTAAATGTTTAATTAAAGACTGTGTGTTCTATATGGTGTATATTTATTTTGTATTCGTTTTTGAATATTGATAAAAAAAAATCAAATCAGCTTCACGCTGTATCCCGCACACAGCAGGGTAGGCAGAGGAAACCTAATGTTCCCCATATTCTGCCGAATTCTGGACGCAGAGGGAACCTAGTGTTAACACACTCCGTTCCCTACTTTCTGCCGAATTCTGGAGGCATTGCGTGTTGAGTGGCAGAACTCAACGCCGCGCTTAACCTCGACACCAGAGCGAAGAAATGGAAATATAAATTTAAGTAAATATTTCATCTCCTCGAGTGGGAATCGAACCCACGACCAGTCGGTTTTACAGTCACACCTCGTGCCGCTGCGCCACGACTGGCCTCATTATTGAATATTGATTTTTTTTATATATATATATATATATATTATGTTTAGCGAATGTGTATAAGACTATAAGACTGTAAATGCGACAGGTCGTAGGTTCGATTTTCACTCGAGGAAATGAAATATTTAATTTTTTTCGTCGTTTTAGTAAAGAGGCAAAGCGTGGCTTTTAGTTGCACCACTCATGTCTTTAGAATTCAGTGGAAAGTGGTTAAAGAAAGTTAATGGGAACGCAGCGTCTTTACACTAGGTATCCAAATTCCCTCTGTTTATTCTATTTGCGGGATATTCGATTTAAAATTCGATGTAACCTGCGGTTATAGCTGATTCGGGCGGTTAAAATATGTTATACATAGCTTTTAATTATTCTCTTTGATTACGCGGACGAAGCCGCAGGTAAATGCTAGTTAGTTTTTTAGCTTCACGCTAGTAGATATTCAAAAATTTTCAATCCATGTGGAGTTACTTATATGTAATATATCAAATTTGTATGGCAAAAAAAGGTTCGTCTTCACGCTGTATCCTGCACATATCAGGGTAGGCAGAGGGAACCTAGTGTTCCGCACTGTCTGTCAAATTCTGGAGACATTGCGTGTTCAGTGGCAGAAATCAACGCCGCGCTTTGCCTCGACACCAGAACGAAGAAATGGAAATATAAATTTAAGTAAATATTTCATCTCCACGAGTGGGGATCGAACTCACAACCAGTCAGTTTTGCAGTCATACTTTGTGCCCCTGCGCCACGACTGGCCTCAAAACGTAATATAATATTAAAATGATATTATTAAGCAAATATATTTTATATTAATTATCAGTTTTGTTTACTTCAAAATATTTAAATGAAAAGAAAAATGATTGTGATCAGCAATAAAAAACAATTTGCTAACGCTAATATTTGATATTTCTTTATCGGAAAAGCCAATTACCGTGTTTGAGCTGGTGAAAATGACATAAATTTTCCTTTTAAATTTTGATTTGAAATATTTTATATTAGAGAAATATATTGCAATATATGCAATAACTTCAATAAACATTCTTTTTTGACAATTTCTAGTTTTGTATTAGGTATAATAATTTTTAATATATCTATTCCCACTCAACAAGCAATGCCTCCAGAATTCGGCAGAAAGTGGGGAACGGAGTGTCTTGACACTGGATTCCTTATGCCTGCCCTGCTCTGCTGTGTGCGGAATACAGTGTGAAGATGTTTAATTTTTTTATTGTATTTCTGTTACCGTATATAAAGAAAATATAAAAAAAATGTATATATTCTATCTGTTTGTCGTTCTAGTCCGTTGTTTTTTTAAGAATTTAAATGTCTTACGTTAAAGCTGATGTTACATGATGTACAGTCCTTTCCAATTCTTATATATAAAAGATATTTTAAACTTCGATTTTTGATTTTCATTTGAATTGTGAGTACAATCTCAAATTTACTATACAGGCATCATAATTTCAACCACATCACGACAAGAATAAAACAGATACCATTAACCTTTCAAAGGTATTTCATCGATTCGAACTTGATTTCTACGTCGCGCGTAATAAAAATATGAGCAACCTTACCATTTGTGCGAAATAAAACCGCCCGCGGAAACATAAAAACCGGGGGAGTATTCTCAAAGTGCTCGAGAACTCGGAGGGTGCGTCAAGATACACCAGGATGTTTACCTTCCGGCATCACTAGATAAATGTCTAGGGGATTTCGGTTACAGAAACTCCTGTGGTAATCTGTAAAGCGTGTTTTGTTTATTTCGTTAATTTGTACCTTGGAGAATGAAGACGGTAAATAGAGAAAAGGGCTTGCCAGATAATGTACGTAGGTGCGGCGTGCCAGTTGATAAGTTTTCGAATTAACTAAGGAATTTATGTTGATTTGGTTCAAGAAAGTGGTATTTGAGTTTTATATATGACAAAAAATATTAACATATATTAATATTTAAAATAAAACATTAATATATAGGAAATAAAATATTAATATATAAAATAAATATATTGGGTACCTGTATGGGCAAATTAGATACACTTGGTGGGCCGACTACCTAAAGAAGGTTGCTGGCTTTTACTTGATGTGCAAGGAAGAGGATCGTGAGCTCTGGCACACCTTGGGGGAAGCCTATGTCTATTAGTGGAATTAAACAGGCAAATTTGAATTGGCTAATTTTTGCCTCATCAAATATGATTATTAAAAGTACAAAACATGTTAGAAATAAAAAGAATCATAGAAATTAGCGCACTTTAACTACAAACTTAATATTTTCATTATAATTTAACACCCTATAGAATATGTTAAAAAAGTAGATACGTATTAAATAAAATATGGCGAACGTTATCAGAATTGATCGCGTAATAGAACATTTTTTTACAACTTCTCTTGTTGATGGTTAAATAAAATTGCTTCATAGCACTTATAGTTGCGGTAGTCGTAAATTTTTTATGGCCCTCTGATTACGTATTGTTTTCATCCATGCATGATTTACGTATAACTTCTCGTATTCAAAGCTTCCTTTAAGTTCCGTAATAGGAGTGCTTGTATAAGTGATTAGAATTTACTTAATGGGCTGTTAAATACTACTAGTAGCTTTGTGGTGAATGAGTGCTAGTTGTATGCAAAATATTTAAAAAAAAAAAAAATTTTTTTTATATATTTCATATATCAAAAATAGTGAAAAAAAAAACCGACTACAAAAGCGAAAAAACTTTTTTATATGCACAAAAAAAAGACAGATATAAATTGTTCAAAAAATAGTTTAATTACTTCAAAGTAAAAAAAAATATGTACAATTAGATCCATTATTTTTGGAATCGGAAACTACTCAAGCAAAAAGAAATAAATAAATTAATAACCTAAGTTACAATAAAAAATATGAAGAAACTGTTGTCTGCAGTGAATTAGGTACCCCCATGATGATATACTGGACTTTTATTACTCGTTTCAGTTTTGAGCCAAGTATTCAGTATATAAATCATATGTATATTATTATTTCAATGACATAAATAATTTTTCATGTACTTTTTACTTTATTTTATTTTATATATTTAGTTGTAAATCATGATAACTTGAAGTTTCTCCTGAAAATATGAGTAATATGATGCAAAACAGGGATGGCTCTATTAATAAACCTCTTATGTTTTTTACTTTATATATCCAGATTTTTTTCAGGTTCACGGTGTATCCCGTATATAGAAGGGTAGGCAGCAGGAACCTAGTGTTAGGATACTACTTTCCCCGCTTCCCACCAGATAAGGTATTGCTTGTTGCTTTGCCTTGTTACCAGAGCGGTTGATGAAAATATTCATAAATTACAATTCCCCGAGTGGGAATCGAACCCACCACCGTCGCTTTATCAATCATATGCTTGTGCCACTGCGCCACGAAGGCTTTTATCATATATATATTATATATAATACTAAAATACAGTATAGATGTTTATATACGTATGAAAACAGGATTATATATACAACTGGATAATAATCCACGTCTATTTTCCGGAAAAAGTAAAATCAAAATTCATTCCCGTGACCCGGGGTCGATTGTAATTCCTCTAGGCCAAAACTATTTCTATTCAGAGGGTCCCGACCCCAGGGCGCGCCGCCCCGTTACCAAAATACACTCAAATATTTTCTTGTCTATATGTAATGTACCATTGTTGTAATTTAAAACCAATACTTATGATTTACTGTTCGTGTATTTTTGCTTTATCATTTTTAAACTATTATTCTACATTTAAGAAAGATAAATACTTTACACTTTTTAAAATAGTGATAAATTCTTGTTTTGGAAGATTAGATATAAAATTATTTGTCGTTATATATTTTATTTACTGCCAGTCGAGTCGTGTCACAGCGGCACAATCGTGTGACTGTAAACGTAGATAGGTTGTGGGTTCGATTGCCACTCGAGGAAATGAAATATTTATTATTTTCATCTTCGCTGAGGTGTCGAGGCAAAGTGCTTTGTTGAGTTCCGCCACTCAACACGCAACGGACGGAAAGCGGAAAACAGAAGTGTATTGATGGAGTGTCTTAATATTATGTTCCCAGAATCCATGTATGATACTGTTCAGGGGCCTATCCCGCAGTGCAGGATACAGCGTGATACCGAAAAAAAATACTATTACGTAGACGCAATTTAAGCCATTTTAAGTAATATCATGATTCTCGTTTCAATTTCTTATCTATAAGGTTCAAGGTACAATACAAAGCAGTGCTAGCTTTCACCCAATCTATAAAACACTTACTGTAAACTTAAGTCTAACTAGGATTAGTCTAAACTTAGGTTTAGAAACATGAAAAAGACAAAAAGGACTATTTTTTATCTCAGGAATAATAAAACAATCTAACAAAATTTATTTACTACATTTTTCTTTTGTATACGTACTTTTTCTAAACGATCATGTTTCTTATCATCGTAGTCAGCATAGACGGCTTCCTATCTAACATTTCTGCTTCTTCTTCTACTTGCTTATACTTCTTTATAATCATATCACTCTTTCACATTTTAAAGATGGATTCTTTTTCTCCTGTCAGTGAGATAAGCTTCTCAAATTACCAAACTGCCAATTCTATCCAAATTCTTAACTGTTAAATCTGCCATTCTCTGGAATGAAGTTCCTAGTGATGTTCGATATTCGTAATCACTGTACGTTTATAAAAATCGTCTCAAATAGTAATTAATTTTGGATAGTAGTTAATATTTTATATATGTACATATATGTATGTATGTGTGTAAATATTTGTTATATAAGCGTATATCATATATGTATAATCTATAAGCATATATTATGTAAGCAAACTTAAACTTGGTTATTGTTATTATTTATATTGTAGTTTCTGAAAGTTTATTTGAACTAAAACGTTATTCCCATTATCTTTTTTAACAACTAACCCTTTATTCACCAATGGTTATTCGAATTTGAAGCAGCAAAGTGTATATATTTTCATATTATTTATATTTTTACGTAAGCAATAAAGTAAAAAAAATCAATTCTTAATTCTCTACATACTCCAAGAAATAAATAAGTAAAACCATAAAAAATATATATAACAAAACATAATATTTTCCGGCGTTTTACAAATCTTAATAGACTTGTACGTACGTCAAAGGGCGCGATATCGTGGAACGGTAATGAAGCTTAGATAAGATCAAGGAGGAGACGTCTGATCTCCGCCGAGATGGAACTGCCCGCAACATTAACTAATGACACTCTGGAGATGTGTACCCCAGTGATAACGACTCGGACTCGTTTCACTTCATTTGAAGGGTAATCAGAATCGATCCTGATAAGAGAACTTCGAAGTAATTAAAAGATTTATTCTGTGATATACTATCGTAAAACTTATATGCTACTAATAATGCTGTTGTAAACGATATGCGTTTTGAATATTCATCTAATGGGTGACAGTGTTAGGTTTCCGTCGGGTTAATGTGCTTTTATCTACTTTATTATATCTATATATTTCATTTATATCGTTAGATGAAAGACAAAATTTGTATTTATGATTAATCAAGCATAGGCTTAATAAGATATGTATTGTATTTATTTTATGTTTTACCATAGAAAAATGTTATAAATATAAATATTACTTAAAAATATCCTATTACTTTTAAGTCTTTCATAGGGCAAGTCCCTTTGATTTTTAAAATTTAATATCAATAATTGCCTTCTATTAGATATCTTATTTTCTATATGTGGCTGATATTAAATATATATATGTAGTAGTAAGAACAATAAAAATACATAAAATAGTTAAAATATTAAGCTTAACTAAACCAAATAAATAATCCTTCACCAAAAGAAACCGTATAATTGTAATACCATAATACAACATGAATGCCTTAATGTATTTCTATATAATTGAAAAGAATGTATTGTATGAGAAAATTACCTTGCGAATTGTACCGTTTGGTCATAGAAATGGGGATGTATTACGATTCCGAATGAAACTGAATAGGGTCGTCGTTTCCCGTACCCTTGTAGCATATACAATAGCTACTGTATAATACCTACTTCCCACATGGAGGTAGGTGGGAAGGACAAATTTAACAATAAGGTCGAAATTAGAAAACTCATTAAAACACGTCGAGGCCAGTCTTGGCGCAGCGTCACGAGGTGTGACTGCAAAACCGACTGGTTGTGGGTTCGATCCCCACTTGAGGAGATGAAATATTTACTTAAATTTATATTTCCATTTCTTCGCTCTGGCGTCGAGGTTAAGCGCGGGGTTGAGTTCTTCTGCCACTCAACACGCAATGCCTCCAGAATTCGGCAGAAAGTGGGGAACGGAGTGTCTTAACACTAGGTTCCCTCTGCCTACCCTGCTGTGTGCGGAATACAGCGTGACGCTGATAAAAAAAAATTAAAACACGTATGGAAAACATGTATTTTGTGTTCTCTTATATCGATTGATATCAGGTATCGCCATAAAATTTGTCTTTTTATGAAAAATATACATGTATTTCTGGATAAAAATATATTTGTTTACAAGTTTAATAATTATTTGCGGTTGTCGTGGCACAGTGGCGCAAGCGTGTGGCAATAAACACGATGGTTGTGTGTTCCATTCCCACTCACAGAAATGAATTATTATTTATTAATATTTACATTTTTTCGTTTTCTTAACAAGACAAAGAGGGACGTTGAGTTTCATCAGTCAACACTCGAAAATTCAGCGTTTTATAACACTAGGATCCTACCTACTCTGCAATGCGCTGGAAGTGAAAGTGAAAAATAAAAAGGACAACAAATATTTATTTCAAATTTTGACCTATACAAATAATGAATTACCTTTATTAATAATGAAACAGAGTAAGTTGGCGGTCGCGGTCAGTGGTCATTCTACACGAAACGCCCGAACTATGTTTAAAGTGAACAAATACATCCATTAAAACTTTAATTGGAACGAAAATCAGGCTCTTTGCTAGTTATAAATTGTTTAACTCAGTTACAAATTGACATTCGGATAAAACTTCTTAATTGAGTTACATACAGTACATGATTTTGTACTTAAATAATTTGAGAAAATAAATATAATTAGGTTTACTTTAAAGTAACTACTTATCTCGTTATATCTCATGAAGCTATAGTGGAATATGCTTTAAGTCGAATAGAGAATGGAGTATCTTAATATTATATTTTCTATGTCTATTTCATTAAATAAAAGAGATATCTTAAGAATGTTCAAAGCTCAGCTTTTATTCTCGCCATTTAACACGCAACGTCATCAGGATTCGGCGGAACGAAGGAAAGAAGATGATTAATGGGAACGGAGTGTCTTGACACTGGGTTCCCAGGTTCCCTTTGCCTGCTATGTATAGACTGCAGGAAGCTAAAAAGCAAACCAAACCAAATAATCATTCTTAGCAATAATCTTTATTTCGTGGAAACTTGTAAATATATATCTCTCTACAGAGCATCTCTGCATCTCACAACATAAATAAGGTGTAACAAACGTATAAGAATTTCGACGTAGCTTGATAAATTCATATAATACTAATACGCGGACGGGCAAAGCGTTGCGTAGAGTTCGAGTTGAGTTGGCCTTCTCAAATTCAAGCGAAAAGTAGTGAAAATGGAGTGTTTTGACACATCTCTATATATCTCCTGCCATATCGGGAATTTAAAAAAGAAATAATAATGAAAATTTTGATATTTTTTTTAATAATTATAAGTAGTAAGCATGCTTGTTGTCGTGACAAACTGTAATTTCTGTATTGTGTTAGTTTCCATTCCTAATATTATAATAAGTGATTAATTATGTGGCAATTAAACGAACGCTACGATTAAAATATGCACCTTAGTACCTACTTAAATATATTAAGTCGATTTTATTCAATCCAGCCAGTCGTGACGAATGGGTATGTGTGACTGTAAAATCGACTGTTTGTGGGTTCCATCCCCACTCGAGGAAGTGAAATATTTATTTACATTTATATTTTCATTTCTTCGCTCTGGTGTCGAGGCAAAGCGAGGCGTTGGGTTCCGCCACTAGGTTCCCTAAACACTAGGTTCTCTCTGCCTACCGTGCTGTTTGCGGGATACAGTATGAAGCTGATTTTTCTTCGTAAAATACAAAGATGTTTAACTAAATGGTTGCTAAAAAGAATTAAATGATATTTAAGAATAATGCCGTCAGGATATAAACTATAAACTAACCGATTTTAAATATTTGTCTAACCGCATACTTTATTGATAGGAAATGAATAAAAACATCCAAATGAGACTAATCGTGGCTGTGAGAGGTCGTGGGTTCAAATCACACTTGACGAAATAAAATATTTAATATTTTCATTTCTTCGCCATGGTATCGATACAAAACGCGGCGTCGAGTTTCGCCAATCGACACTCAATGTCTCCAGAATTCAGAGGAAAGTGGGGTATGTTAACATCAGGCTCCCTCTACCCTGTTACTTGCGAGATAAAGCTGAAAAAAAAGTATTTTCAGAGGAACTAAAATTTACCATCTTACCCGATTATATTAGTAGTGAGAGTCACTTCAAAAGATCCCAACGTCCGTTAAATTCAATCTATATGCTATGCTGTACTTTCTGTATACTTCTGGTCCTATGGTTTTAATAAAATGCCAAAACAAAATCAAAAGAGTTATCTGTTCTATTATAAAACAAGAAAATATCCAGTAAATTTTATAGCATCGCAGTGGGACAGCGTTTATGTTTAAATAGTGAGTGTGAGTTCGATTCCAACTCAGGAAAATAAAAATCTTTGCATTATCATTTCCTCGCTTTAATAAAACTGAGTGCAGCGTTCAATTCCAACACCCAACACGCAATGTCGTCTAGTTAAACGAAAATTGAAAGAGAAAAAAAAACAAAAAGAAATATTATTTTAATTGTAATATAAATTATAGCGTTCCCTTTGCATAACTCTGGAACTATAATCCTAAACGAACCTACTGTTTAATTTGCAAGTTATTTGATACCTCTGTTAGCTTAGCTTCAGGCCAGGGGCTATCAAATATTACATACTATTTTGAAAGTTGTTATTATAGTGGTATTTGTAAACATTGGAAGTAAACAGATCTACTTTTGTATTTGACTGAGTTTTATTGTAAATAATCAAGATTCCTTAGAGATTAATGGAAAGGTGATTGTATGTTATTTTATTAGCCATTAACGATATTTATCGTTATTTTCTTCATGATACATTTTTGTTCGAATATCTTTCTGTAATGTATATTTTATTTCGCTCGGTGATTTTTAGCACTGATTAATTTAAGTATAAATAAATAAAAATAATTGAATTTAATAATTTAAAATTCTTTTAAATTAAGAACATAGACATTTCTATATAAAATATATGAATTCAATCTTCTTAGGGGACTCATAATATTCATAATATTGACTTAGCAAAATACAATGTTTCCAAATGAAAGGAGAGTAGAACGTGGATTGCTGCACATAGAGATTTGTCTTTGCGTATCATACAAAACACAGAATCTTAATAAGCACTAATAATTTTAAACATAATAATATTTATTATATAAAATCGTGTTACTTATGTAACAAAGTTTGGTTACACCTGACTGGGGTTAGACTTTAGTTCACATTTCAAGCCCCAGGCTCTCATTACGCTAACATTGACTTTGCTTTATTTGTAATCCTCACATTGATTTATGTGTTATCATTTGCAAACTAACATTTGCTAAGCCTTATTTGATGTATTTCGTCATTACATTTAGTTGTAACTGTAAGATAAGTAATTTAATTGTATGAATATTTATAATTGTATCAGTATTTTTTTTAAAATATTATTTGAATAAAAAAAATTAAAGTAGTGCTAAGAAGGTTTATGAAGATCTTCTATACATTTATTCAATTAAAGAATCAAGAGAAAAAATTATGACATAAAGACATAAAATTCATTGTTTTCGGTTTATTTAAGAGACTACGTAGGCAGTGGCGGATTTTAGTTTCCTTTGCTGTATTCTGCACACAGCAGGGTAGGCACAGGAAACCTAGTGTTAAGATACTCCGTTACCCACTTTCCGCCGAATTCGAGATGCATTGCGTGTTGAGTGGCAGAACTCAACGCCGCACTTTGAAAATATAAATGTAAATAAATATTTCAATTCATTGAATAAGGATCGAACCCACGACCAGACGTGTGGCCTCGAAGATTTGACTTCGAAAAAACCTATATTATAAATATATACGTAAATTACCAAGTATTCGAACCTACAACCGTTTTATTATTAAAAATAAGGTAAAAATACCAAGAAAACATAAAGAAATCCATATAGAAACCGTATACAATAATTTATGAATAATGCACACTGACTCTATACGTATACAGGCAGCTACAGGAACAGAATATCGACTGCCGCAATCCAAAATCGAACTAATGCAAATATCTCGTAAATCGAGGTTACAGCTTAATTAATAGATCTGTTAAACAAAATTAACCAGCCGATTAGATATTCAGTGGCTTTGGTAGAATAGGAATGCCTTACTGGGGTTCCCTGTTATAATTACTTTGGATGGTGCTAATTTACATATTGTTGTAGAGGTAGGCTGAAAAATAGGATAAGATAAGATAAAAGAAGGAGAGTTTTGTTGTTTGTTTTTTTATAAATAAATAAGTGGCGTTTGTTGTTTGTGTTGGGATAAGCCAAAAACATTCTCTTCTCTCCGATCTAAAATTGATATTATTTGCTGAGTGTAAAATTGCAATACCATACCACACATATATATTATATTAAATAAGAATACATACACACACACAAAGCTTTAAATAAGAATACATTGAGGCCAGTTATGGCGCAGGCGCGATAATGCGCAAACGCGATATGTTGTGGGTTTGATTCCCACTCGAGAAAAATAAATATTTAATATTTTCATTTTTTCGCGCCACGTTGAGTTTCGATACTCAACACGCAATGCTTCAGGGACGTATTTAATAAAATAGCCTCTTTTTTAATATTAGTTAGTGAGAAATCCCACAAAAGAAATATTATTGTTGTGGTCAATGACGTGTCATATCGAAATTATGTGTGCAGCTTCCAAGATATCTATAGATTATATGAACAAAGCAAATTGATACATGGATTATTAATTATATATTCACATAGTATATTATATTTCATATCGTAATGGTTATTATATGACCAACGCAATTTACAGTAGGTATATCTAAATATAGAATATATATTATAGTGTGTTTTAGTTTAATCAATAGCGATTTACTTTAATTACGTACAATTACCGTGAAGCCAATCGTGTCGCAGGGGTAATGAAGGGGCATGTGACTGTAAACGAGATAGGTTGTGGGTTTGATTCCGACTCGAGGAAATGAATTTACAATATCTCAATTTCTTTGCCTTGGTAATGAGACAAAGTGCGGCGTTGAGTTCTGTCACTCAACACGCAATGCCTCCAGAATTGTTTACGCGAGGTTACCAGGTTCCATTTGCCTTGTTATATGCAGGATACAGCGTGAATTTAAAAAGAGAGAAAAAAGTACAAATATGTACGTTAAGTCATAATCGGACATACTTTGTACATAATATATGTGTCTTCCTTCTGGCTTTGCCACGGTCTGCCTTCTGGCTCAACCTACTCTTTGCAATCAAATGCAATCTACTTTGCACGGTCTTTAAGGTCTAAAGTGGTTAGACCTAACATATCCTGAATTCAACAGCGTTTCCTTAGATATCAGAGTAGTCCGCGTGTCCATAATATTATGCACATATATGCCCGAATATCTCAAACCGAGTGGTACATAGTGTAACATATTAAATACTTAAAACATACTAAATAAATATAAATAAAGATTATAAAGGGCTCTTTCTGTAATAGAAAATTCAAAAATATATAAACGTACATATATATAAATACAACATATAAAACTCTCAAGAGCTGTAAAATAAACAAAAAAGTAATCAACCAAAAAAATCGTATATGCTTTGAAATATGTGAAATAATTAAAAACAATGGCGACGGGCGAGGGTCTGTATTAGGGTGCGTCTGTATTGGGGGCGATTAAAATTGTTTACACGACTAATGAAAACACCATGACGTGATAATGCACAACGTTGCGGCGCTTGTAATTACTTCGACCCGTTTACACTGATGTGGGACGATATGTTGTGCTTTTTTTTTATCATATTTACGTGACAGCTTTTGTTTATTTTATATCACATTTACGTGACAGCTTTTGTGTGCTGAATAATTAATAAGTTTGACGTGACAAAGTTTAGGTTGAAATTAGTTTGGGATTTTAATAATAAATCTGCTAAAATATACAGAAAATATAGATAGATGTATAAAAGAGGCAAAATGTAAAAGACGCAAAGTGTGAAAGATGAACGATATTTTACACAACAGTTTGCAGTAGTCCCATGACCACGGATTACTGCAAAGTGTTCGAAACGTCGGATTTCCAAAATGTAAAATCTTTAATATACGCGATTAATCCGGTTAAAATAGTTTAATTTAAAATGTGTAATAATCGTGAAAATCAAAGAACTTATTAGATGATAAATTGAATTCATTAATAAGTTAAGTTTGTCAGTTTTAAATTGTACTAAACGTTGAAATAGAATCCCGAATTTGCTACGGAACAGCTCAGTATGCGAGTCCGACTCGCATTTGATTTTGTTTTTTTTTACTAATTAGAACAATTTTTTACTTAAAATTATTTTGAGAACAATATTTTCATAATTATACACAATATAAACTGTTTATTACTTGATTAAGCGTCAAATTCCCCTAAAACGAAATTTTACTACAGTTAGGTACTTAAATTTTGCAATTGACTTCAAAAAGGAGGAGGTTTCTTAATTCGGGTGGTATACATACACCGATTACGCCGAGATTTCTTAACCGATTTATATGGTTTTTTTTTTCGACATATTTCAATCTGGGCAGTTCCTTCAATATGTTTTTATTACTTAGACTGTAATTGACGTAACTGTATTTAACTTTTGGTAATGATACCAATAATATATGAATACTACCGAAATATATCTTTATGTTATTATACTCTTATAAAATTAAAATGCGCAGTTCCATCTGTGTTGTTATATAAAGTACTGAACACAGTATCATTTAAAAAATATATAAATTACACTAAATTAACCTATGAGTATATTATTTTTATATTTATAAAAAAATTGTACAAAAAAAGATAGCTTAAAATCGTGTCGTAGCCATGTCGTGACGTATAAATATCTATAATTTCCGTCGAAACCAAAGGAGTGCCTGGTGTTTGGTGCGGTTGAGTCTAGCATTTAATTAAATACTGCAGCGAATCAAGCATTATAATTATTTACATTGAATATACACGCTAAGCTATGAATATTTAAATTTTATGTTATTTATTATCTTATTATTTATTAATAAAATAATAAATAACATAATTTAATTTATTATTTATTGTATAATATTATTTTTTTATTTAATATATTATTTATGGTTCAATAATACTTTATGAGAATTGTATTGTTTTTAAAAAGATATGATAATAATATTAAAAATTACATATATAATTTATTATTTATATAGTAACCGAAACAGTAACCGAGACGCACAAATGATCATAACTTTTTTTACTTTCGAAAATATAGATATTAATTTCTTAAATGGTGAACACTAAACTTAATGCATATTACTTTTTAATGAGAACTAAATGCATTTTACTTTCTTATGCATAATATTACTATTTAATATTTTTTTCTAGTTTTTATTGTATTAAATTTCTTTATATCTGTAATATTAAGTCTTTGAGGTGCCGATTACTGGTGCCATTACTATTATTACAATGATGTCACATTTTTATTTTAGAATTTTTTAAAACAAATTAAACTTAGCGGGATTTGGGGTTGCAACCCGCACCTATTATAATCCGTCCAAGCGGTCTGACCACTAAGGCATACCTTCTCATCAAAGTACGTTGAAATTCTTATACGCTTGTTACAACTTATTTATGTTATTAGTATCTTTGTACGGAGATTTTTACAAATTGCCGCTATCCAAAGATAATTAATTGCTTAGAATTGCGAGGAAAAATGCTATTAATTAATGCAATTTTAACCATCTCCACCATAATATAACACTCGCGTACCTATCAAATCTTCAGTAATAAAAAACAACTTAGGATATAATAAAATTTTACATAAAATTATAAAATCACCAAGACTTTAATATATATAGATGTTATCACATTTTAGTGTAATTTTAGCTTCTTCACGAGTTTAAATATTTTTAAATGAACACAAAATTAACAGCTCACTCGTTCTTATAAAGTTACTTGTTACATTTATTACATTACTTTCATATCTTCTACAGCAATCAATTTTGTCGTCAAAGTTGAAATTATACTTTGGTTATTAGATATTGAAATAGAATTATCTGACATAAAACTTAATGTAAATGAGAATCATTATGTAATGTTTACAAGAATACCTTAGTTTCAATTACTTTAATATAATATTTTTAATTTCTGTCGTGTTCACTATTGATTAAAATAATACTATTATATTTCAATTATTCACTAAAGATCTACTTTTTAGTAAATAAGCATAATTTTATTTATTATATTATGAAAACCATAGTAGAAAATTTGAAAAAATATTAATCTGTTTAAACATACCTTCCTTTATAATTTACAAATGATATGTGCAAAATATATCATCGATTTCTTTATCATTATAATTCTGTGTAGATAATAACTTAAACCTGCCAGTCGTGGCGCAAGGGCGTGTATGGTGTGTTACGAAAATTAAATATTTAATATTTTTATTTCGTCGCTCTGGTGCCTAGGCCTCTTAATGAGAACGGAGTGTCATAACATTAGGTTCGTAGGCCTACCCCTACCTCGGTGCCTACACCATTATGGGGCGTAAAGCGTAAAGCTAAAAGACTTAAAGTAGTACAATTTTTACTGCAATTGAGATATTTACAAAACTATATTAATTAAATGGATGAGGCCAGTCGTGGCGCAGCGGCACGAGGTGTGACTGTAAAACCGACTGGTTGTGGGTTCGATCCCCACTCGAGGAGATGAAATATTTACTTAAATTTATATTTCCATTTCTTCGCTCTGGTGTCGAGGTAAAGCGCCACCCAACACGCAATGTCTGCAGAATTCGGCAGAAAGTGGGGAACGGAGGGTCTTAACACTAGGTTCCCTCTGCTACCCTGCTGTGTGCGGGATACAGCGTGAAGCTAATTTAATTTTTTAAAATTTTAATTTAATATTAAATAAAAAAAAGATATCTAAATAATGTAAACCAATGAAAATAACAAAATAATATGCACATTTAAACCCCTATATGAATTTCAACATTCAGAAATATATATCAGGTCGTTTCCCGTTGAACTTTAGTTCTCTGTTTGCCCGTAGAGCGGATTCCTGGAGTTATACTGCATTTCAAAATTACTAGGTTATGAATGTTAGCATGAAAATATTCTGTACATTAATTTCATGTCATATGAAATTTGTAAGAAGATTGGGGTTATATATTTTTATAAAAATCTTCTAAATAATATTATAGTTCTCTTTATTTACATTAGATTTTTTTTCCAGTAGGAATCGAACCCACAACCCGCCGCGCTTACAATCCCACACTTGTGCCCCTGTGCCTGGCCTGGTCTCTTTTAATCAGACCATTATAATTCGAGGCAGTTTTTTCCGCCCAAATATTCCTTGGAAAAAACAGCTACCCTCTTTCCTCTGGTATTCTACGAAGCAAACGTAGCATAATGAAGATCGTTATCATGATTTTAATAAATTGCTCCTTTAACCCTCTTTTAGTACAAAGATAATTGTACAATAGATAGATAACGGAAGTTCTACTGTTCTTTTGTGTTTTACTTTTATATCAAATATTGTTTTATATTTTTTTTATATGGGTGTATTTAAGTTGTTTAATAAATCACGAAATGGATTTAGATTACATTTAACTATAGAAAATTAAAATTATTTTAATATATATTTTTCAAGGCATGGGGAACCTGGACACCTAGTGTTATGATACTCCGTTCACATTAAGACACACACTTACTTTGCCCACTTTCCAACGAATTCTGGAGATATTGCGTGTTGAGTGGCGGAACCCAACACCGAGCTTTGCCTTTCCTTTTTCCTTTTTAATATATTTACATTTAATACATTTAATTTTTCTTAAATTCACTTTGTAAGTGCTGAAGATTTACAGCCAATAATATTTTGTCCTATCTATGATTAAATAAACTTATATATACATACATTTATGGAGCTTTTAATTCCCGCCGACTGTCCGATTTCCCTTAGCCATGATTTCTTTGTTTTTTCTGGTTTTTGTTTTCCTTGCAATATTTTAATTAAGTTTATTTAGTTATATAATGTTATGTGTCGAAGGTGAGGCGAGTACATAGAGTATCACCTAAATATATGCATAAATATTTAGATATTTTGAAATATACCAATAGAAAATATTATAATAAAATTCTTCAATTCTCCGCTCTCACAAACAAACCGCGGTGTTAAGTTCTGCCACTAAAAATGCAATACCTCGAAAACTTAGAAGAAATCTGCTTTCTTCTTTTGCTATCAGATTTGATCCACTTTGCTATGAAGATCTTAATCTAAAGATCTAATTTTAGTTTTTCAATAGCAATTTAACCTTATTTTTGTTTCGTTACGAACATATTACTTTTATTCAAATTGTTCTATCATATGAGGCGTGTCATATGTGATACCTCGTTACAACGTCTCAAGGTCCCTTAATGTAATTAGAATGTGTATAATGAAAGTGCCATATTTTGTATCATTAAAGAATATGCTTATATTATTTTCTTTATGTATATTATGTATGACCAGTCGTGGGACTGTAACGCGACAACTTGTGGGTTCGATTTCCGCTCGATGAAATGAAATACATTTTTATTTCTTCGCTCCGGTATCGGGGAAAAACGCGGCGTTGAGTGCTGCTATTCAACACGCAATGCCTCCAGAATTCCGCGGGAAGTGGGGAGTGTAGTGTCATAACACTAGGCTCACTCTGCCTAATCTACTATATGTGGCATACAGCGTGAAGCACGGTAGGCAGAGGTAATCAGACAATCAAGTGACAATATACTCTGTTCTCCTATTTCCGCCCGTATTTAAGACGTTTCATGAAGAATGGCAGAACTTAATGCCACACTTTTACGCTATAATACATTATCCTGACTGTGGTAAATAGCCATAATCTTCGCGTTTAGAGTTAGGCTCTACTCCAAAGGGCTACGATGGTCTCTACAAGAAGTCAAGTTTTTAAGAAGTACACCAGTACTTACCAATAGCGATTGTATAGTAATTTTCTCTTATTATTAACTTTAACACAAGATATTTCAGGAAACACACACTTCCCACATAATAATATTATAAAATCATGGCCATGGACTGTAAATTTAAAAGGAAAACAGTATATTTTTCTTGAGTATGTTATTTATATGGAAATTAATTCCTGTTTAATTCTATAGTACGTTCTTTTGGACTGCGTAGACATTAAGTATGTAAGTATATTAACATGTTTAGCATAAAGTTGTTTGTAAAATGAGTACGAAATTTGAACAAGGAATATGAGATGCTTGTATTTTTGCTTTTTGGGAATATTGTTTCTGCTTTATGCCTTTTAGTATAATAAAAAAATATATAAATACTATATGTATAACCGCGTAATAAGTAACGATGCTAACGCAAAATATTCAATTTATTAGTTATGCTGTTTCGAGGATGCCATTTGAGAAAATTATATCAAAATTTGTACTGTAAAGTTGACATTTAGTTCCCCAGGACACCCACACGTATGTACATACTACACGCCTACGGGAGCACTAAGGGAAGATTCGTTTAAATTCCAGTGGAGACGAGGAAAGAAAGTGATTATTTACATTTTAGGTCACAAGGCCAATGCTAACAAAGTAAATAAATAAATAATTTTGAATAAAAATACGAGATACGTAAGCTTAAGAAATATGTTTCATGTTATCCAAAATATGTAAATACTATTTTCTTTTTATATTATATTCAAAAAATTAAATAAAATAAAAAAACTAATATTATAGTACTACTAATATTGAGACCAGTCGTGGCGCAGGGGCACAAAGTGTGACTGTAAAACCGACTGGTTGTGGGTTCGATCCTCAACTCGAGGAAGTGAAATATTTATTTACATTTATATTTTCATTTCTTCGCTCTGGTGCCGAGGCAACGGAGCGGGGAATGGAGTGTCTTAACACTAGGTTCCCCCTGCTACCCTGCTGTGTGCGGGATTACAGCGTGAAGCTGATTTTTTTAACTAATATTATGTAATATAATAATAATCCAACAACGAATTTCTCTTTAGATAATAAATATTTTAACCACCATACTTCACACAACATTCGTATCAGTTACACTATAAATTGGCCTATACTTTTGTCTTATAGATTTTTATTCAAAGAATTGGATTTCGGCTGAATTTGTGAAAAGGGAATAAACTCGCTGGCAAAGGTAAAACAGTTGTGTAAATAAAAAATGTAGCGTTACCCGCTTCGTTACTTCCCTTTCGCTATCTAATTTATTTCGAATAACATCTTTATTTTGGTAAATCCGATATACTTTTAAATTCAATAAAGTTAAAATAAAGATATTTTACGTGAGGATATGATGAGATTGAGACCAGACGTCGAAGGGCCACAAGCTGTAAATGCAGTTGACAGGTTGTGAGTTCGATCCCCATTCGGGGTATTGAAATATTTATTATTTTTACTTCTTCGCTCTGGTGTCGAGGCAAAGCGTTGTGTTGAGTTTTATTTCTCAACACGCAATGCATTGAAAATTCGGCGGGAAGTCACTACTTTCTTTATGGGAACCAAGTGTTTTGACACTTGACCTTCCCTCTGCCTACCATGCTAGTATTCAGTCTGAAGACCAATAAAAACATGACAAGATCTTTAATACTTTCTTTCTGATAGTGTTTTAAGAAAAAATACTTTTCACTCTTCAAGAGACAAGTCTCATTCTGTAATCATTAAGCCCAGTAACCATTTATAATGTCATTATTATTACCCAGAGTTGGATTCGAACCTGTCACCATAGCGCTCAGATACATACATATATATGTATGTTAGTATATCGCTGCGCTAAAACATCGCCACGTTACACAAATCGATATTAACCGCTAGATATTTCAGAAGCACACGGGGAAATGAAAATAATTTAAAATAGAGTTGTTCGGTTGTAAGTTCTGTTCCCAGCAGGGGGAATAAAATATTTAATGTTTTTATTGTTTACGGTCCAGTAACGAAGCAAAGCACGGTGTTAATTTAAACTATACAAGACGAATTCAGCGGTAATGGAGTGACTTAACACTAGGTTCCTATGTTTCATTCGCCTACTCTTTTACTAGCGGGTTACAGCGTGAGCCAATTAATTTTTTTCTCGCGTATCGAACTCGCAACAATCACATTTAAGGCCAAACGATTGTTAATTTTGTCACGGTTTACTTATTTTACTCTATCTATGTATTTTAATATTTTCTTTGCTATATACATTTATAGAGTGCAGTAATACTGCGAAATTTATTAGGATTAACTTATAGCGTTGAAATCTGACACGTACAATTTTAGCTTTATCAAGAAATGTTTCAATTCAATACAAAGTCAATTTGGCGAACTCTGACATAGAATAGAATAGAATAGAATATTATCGGATTTATGCCTTTCCATTTTCCAATAAACGTATCTCGGGTAATGTCAGCATATCACAGCCAATATTCGAGTCAAAGCGACCGGGCAGGTGATAGAATCAGGTTCCCTTTGACCCAAAGGACCGCCACTTATAACTTGGTACTGGAATAATGGAGGAAACCGCACGCCATAAAGTCCAACAGCAGCCTTAGTTCGTTCGTACGGAATGTTCTTGTAACGTAATAAAAGAAATTTTTAGGCGTATTTCACATTCTTGGGCGGAATTTCTTCCTTGAAATTCTTAAATTGTTAGGTTATGTGAAACTTTTGAGCACAGTTTTTAGTATGGAATTTTATGTATTTGTTTTATAAATGGACATGGTTGGTTGTAAAGGAATATTAGAATAGGTCAAGGGTCGAAATAAATTGAACGTGAATCTAATTTTAAATATTGTATTCCTGGAACTTTCTACCTGAATAAATTAATTATGTTATTAGACAACACACAACGTGTATCACGCAGCGATCAACTGCTTACATGCCTTCGGGAGTCACATTATACGTGATAAGCTATCAGGATTCAGGAGTATCGACGATGTACCGTAGACTTTGTTTTCAAAATTTCCAATTAATCAATTATAATAATAAAAAATAATTAAATTAAAATTAAATAAATAATAATTCGAACCTAACTCATATTTTTTATTATTTTTTTTCAAATAACTTAGCCACTAATAAGAAAATGAAAAAATTTAGACTCGTATATTATTTATGAAACAGAATCACCTGTAGGGTTATTATTATAAGTGAATAAATCGACTGTTATATCGTAAAAGGCTTTGATGACCCTATTAGTTACCTATGTTTTATTATTCTCGTATTTGTATTGCTTCATCGAATATAATATTTGATTAGATGACGCTATCGCATTATTGAATGTTGAGCTACTCGTAGGCTGGAGGAGAAACTATATACCTATGTTGAACATAATAATGATAATAATATATTTATTCATCAAAGTAAATTTAACAAATTGCCTCTTAACCTCAAACAGGTGTGCGTTGGTATATATAAAATAAATATGTATACAAAAAAAAATAGAATGAGGCCAGTCGTGGCGCAGGAGCACAAGCGTGTGACTGTAAACGATACAAGTGGGTTCGATTCTCTCTCGAGGAAGTGAAATATTTGATATTTTAATTTCTTCACTCTGGTCTAGATGCAAAGCACGGTGATGAGTTCCACCACTAAACACGCAAAGCCTACAGAATTACACTTCTACGTGCAGGATACAGCGTGAAGCTGCAAAATAGCTCATTGATGTCAAAAGCATAGAGCTAGTACATTTTGTACATTACTTTGTCTTTAATAATGGTCGAATTGAAAATCAAAATAAAAAAAGCTTTTTCAAATAACATAAACTAAAAAACGCCTAATAGTGGAATACTGATAATGTTTTCTATAATTAATTTCTAAGGTATTATGTCAACAATACCTTAGAAATTAATTATTCAATGAACAACATAATAAAACCTAAAAAAAATAGTTATATTTAATATCTCACATTACATTAATAACGTCAGCCATCATTTACATCACATTACGTTGTTAACTGTAAACCTCCAGCCAAGAGAAAATGAAAAATATTTTCCACGCCAAAATTACAGCTCGAGTGGAAAAAAATGGAATTTATGTCACAATTCGTGGGACCCAATATGACGGACGACGGAAACGCTACATCCATCACCGGCAACCCTTCTCCGTATTTATTATTTACCCAGTGACCAAAAGTACCTTGGTACGCGCTTTTATTAGAAAGCATCCTCGTCATATATAGTCTATATATGGTTTCGATTGTATTTTTGTTCGCAAAATGGGATAAATGTTGGTAGAAATGTATTATAAACTTTTTTCAATACGTATTCTTTTTTTTCAACTTCATGTTTGAAAAGAAATGAAGTGTAACTGTAAAAGCGATTGGTTGTGGGTTCGCTTTGCACTCGAGAAAATGTTTTTTTTAAATATTTTAATTAGTTCGTTTTGGTGTCGAGACAAAGCGCGGCGTTGATTTCCGCTAATCACAAAACAACTTCTCGGGAAGACCAAAACCCATTTAGATATCAATTTATATTTTAATTTCTTCGCTCTGGTGTGTCTTAACACAAGGGTTCCCTTCGCCTATCCTGTTATGTGCGGGATAAAAAACTGATTTAATTTCATTTAATATAATTAAAATAATAAATAAAAAACAAAGAATTTAATTTCTAGCTGCAATAAGCTGTTATATATAATTTTGAAATATTAGGTACAATGTAACATTAGGTAATAACGTGTGTTCAGGTCTGCAATCTAAGCACTCTGACACCATAAGCTAACTTTATAACTAGCACTGGTCTTGAGAAATATTACATTCTTTCATTTCATATAATAAAAAGAACTCATTACTACATGTTAAAAGTTAAAGACTTTCGAGTTTATATATTTTTTGGGATTTCGTTCTTGCAAAGGAAAAAAACGGAACCCTTATAGGATTATTTTGTTATCTGTCAATTTATTTCAAGATGATGTGGATCAAGCGCAAATTAATATTAAATATTCAAGTCTACAGTTCCTTTGAACTAATTAAGGAAAAATCCAGTTTCTGAGCCAATGCGATTATCGTTTTTAGTGTGTATATGTAATGATACTAGGATATCTCCGTATTTCCTGCTCTTTTCATAGTGAAGCAGAAAAAAAATCACAATGTATACAATCTATTAATAAATATAAATATAAGAACAAAGGTTATATGCCTCCAACTATAGTATATATTTACATCCACCTCCAACTATATATTTATATATGCTATATACGTATATCTAAATAACATAAATACAAACACTGTTCGTCGAATATTTTGGGTATTAATTGTAACCTATTTAAATGCCGCCAGCCCGCGGCCTAGTACGTCGGTTTCATTATAGCTAATTATGTGGTCTACCAGATAAGCTCACTTTTTTATATGAATCAGTTGAATTTATGATTTAGGTATGTATAGATTAATGTAATGTTTCTATTCAGTTTAGAACATATTTTTTATATATGTATATTTTTTAACCGACTGTGACGAAGCCCAAAAGGAGGGTAATGTCTTTTGTATGTCCGTTCCTTTGTTCCCTTGTAACTGTTAAAACAGTGAACCAATTGTGATAAGCTCTATGTCGATGGATAATAATTCTTGATGGAGCGAATGCAGTGGCGTAGCTGGGGGGGTGCGAGCGGTGCGGTCGCACCGGGCAACAAATGGAAAGGGGCATCAAAGTCTACGATCAATTCTTCTAATTTTTTTTCAATCAAGAATCAAGGAATGTACAAGAAAAATAAGAGAATGAAAATGAAAAATACAATCTTGCTATCATGTCAATTGAACATGAACTAGTCGATACTATTGATTTTGAAAATGTGATTAATGACTTTGCTAA
>JAATLQ010036878.1:183070-208418 GCA_013421005.1 Heliconius erato x Heliconius himera | reverse complement strand
TATATATATATATATATATATATATATATATATATATATATATATATATATATATATATATATATATATATATATATATATATATATATAATTTTAATAAAACCCTAACTAGAAATAAAAAGAAAAAGAGAAGAAGAACCAAAAAGCTATCTCAAGCTATCAGCTACTTTAAATTATATCAAAATCATCATATAAAAGTGAATAGATAAACATATTTACTGAAGAAACTAACGCTGTGTTGTATGTAAACAGATTGAGCAATACATTATAGCCTAAGAAGTGATATGAATGATCGATGCAGGTTATTAATATTTTATATTTTATATCCAATATTTGTTTTAATTTGCTTTTATTTTTTCTGTATGCTTGCTTACGCTGTATGCTTATTCTGTATGCTGTATGCTTATGCTGTATGCTTACGTTGTATTCTTATGCTTATGCTGTATGCTTATGTATGCTATTAATGATATTGTTCATTATTAAGATTTTGAATAATTGAAGGTTTCTTATATTGAGACCATAGTGGTTCAGAGGCACAAGGGTACGACTGTAACGCGACGGTTGTGGGTTTGATCGAATCGAATTATTTATTAATATTTTCATTTTCGCTCTGACCTTAAGGCAAAAAGCCCAGCGTTGAGTTTTCCCACTCAACAAGTAATGCCTCGATAAATACGGCGGAAAGTGGGGAACGGAGTGTCTTAACATTAGGTTTTCTCTGGGATATAGCGTGAATAATCAGTAAGAAGACTTTTTAACAAAGGCGATGGTTGTACTGACTAAGCACAACTTCTTACTAACTTTTATTTCACTTGCCGTGTTAGTATGTATGTTAGTATATGTGAAATTTTGCAAGCTCAGTTTGACCCACTTCCCAGCGTCCGATTTAGATGAAATTTAGATTACAACTTCAATTCTGATGACAATGATATTACTTATTATCAATATTATTGTTAATCTAAAATATCCGCCGAAATAAAATGGCAGATTGCAAATTTTTGCACACTTCGAAACAACAACAACTTTGCACAAAAAAAATTGATATATAATTATTTTTAAAGGTTGAGGGCAGTCGTGGCGCAGGGGCACAAAGTGTGACTAAGTGTAAAACCGGCTGGTTGTGAGTTTGATCCCCACTCAAGGAAATGAAATATTTAGTTAATGTGAAACACACAAAAACACTATTTCAATTTCAACTTCGCCCGCAATATTACATTTTTTTAGCTTCGCTCTGTACCACTAACGCCATAGTATAGAGCGAAAATACGTTACATTCTTTAGCCTCCTGTTGTTTAATAAATATGTTTGCTGTTTTTTCATCACTCATTCTCTGACGTCATATTGAACAGTTAATATCATTGGTGTTCTAACTATAATATATCGAGTATAATTTTACTGATATAATAAATGTATATATTAAATACTCCCGGTTGTGGCTGGGGCACAAAGTGTGACTGTAAAACCGACTGGTTGTGGGTTCGATCCCCACTCGAGGAAATGAAATATTTACTTAAATTTATATTTCCATTTTCTTCGCCGCTCTGGTGTCGAGGCGGCGTTGAGTTCTGCCGCTCAACACGAAATGCCTCCAGAATTCGGCTGAAAGTGGGGAACGGAGTGTCTTGACACTAGGTTCCTTCTGCCTACCCTGTTGTTTGCGAGATAACAACGTGAAGCTGATTTTTTTAATATATGTACATATTAAATATGTGCGATTGAAATCCACAATACGTCGCCAGAATTTGATATTTAGTGTGTTGTGTGTTGATTGGGGGAACTTAACGCCGGTCTCGTCTGTCAGAGCGGGTGAAAGAAAATTATTTCCCCCCAATTGGAATCGTACCCACACCTTCGCCTTCACAATCAGCACATTTCCCACAGTACTATAGTGGAATGGAAATACGAAATAACATTGATTTATATGAAATTCGATCCACCAGAGGCAAATGCTTCACATACTTAATCAAAAATTGTTACTATTAATTCAATCGTCTATGCCAACTTTTTTTTATAAATAATCTAATACATTCCTTCCAAACACATATATTTAGCATATTTATCGTATTAAAATTATAAGCCTTTTAGTTTTACATTATCATATCGACGCTACCGTTTAACAACGCCGTAAATGTCGATTGGTATTACCTTTTACATATGACTTTTTATGTATTTACTATCTTCTTTTGAATTTTAATTAAATAGTTTATTTGAGACGCCGGTTCTTTTTTACGATTGATTTTAAGTGTTTAAAGTTGCTACTATGAAATCAAAATATAAGACATAATAAATGAATCTAATGTGATGATTGTGCATTTAAATTTTACATGAATTTATAATATTATATACGTAAAATCAATATGTTTATAAATTTTCTTTTTAGTTTAGTTAGATGAACAACGACTATCAGTAGCCAGTAATCACTAAATAAGGGAGTGTAGGGGTGCTTGTGCATTTTTCATTTGATTATTAAGGAACTTTTTGAGCTAGACCTGTATTGAATTGAATTGAATACTCAAAATTAGGTTGTGGAGTCTTATTTATACAAACTATCATAAATTAGCTTCACGCTGTATCCCGCACACAGTAGGGTAGGCAGAGGGAACCTAGTGTTAAGACACTTCGTTCCCCAGTTTCTGCTGAATTCTGGAGGCATTGTGCGTTGAGTGGCAGAACTCAACGCCGCGCTTTGCCTCGACACCAGGACGAAGAAATGGAAATATAAATTTAAGTAAATATTTCATCTCCTCGAGTGGGGATCGAACTCACATCCAGTCGGTTGTACACTTTGTGCCCCTGCGCCACGACTGGCCTCTACCATTATTTTAATAAATTATTACTTAACTCTTTATTCCACAAACAAAAATTCAAAAACCAAAACAAAATAACATTTTTCAATTATTATATTATTAATCAGTTGCGTCAATCCTACTGTTTTATAGGCAGAGATTATTAAAAGCCTTTCTCACAGCCAAGAGGAAATCGTTCGAATCACGCGTCTGGCGCCATTAGGCAAACTTGTTTCATTTCATACCTGTTCAAGATAGATACGATCAGTTCTCGGAAGTTTATTTGAATTAATATGTATATACACTGTAATAATTTAAAGATGAACATAAGAATTTTGGACGATAATTATGTGGTGAATATAACATTTTGACAAATACGACAAATAAAATATACTGTATTGGTATAAATTATATAGTTCAGGACAAGCTTTTATGAACATGAACTAAAAACAAAAATATCATAGGAATCCCTAAGGAGTTCTACTACGCAGGTCCTGTCTCCATCATCAAAACCACTCCATGATACCATATCATTGTATTGTCATCTAAGCTACATACATATGACTACTTCTATTCACTGAATTTTACCTATAGCTAGTTTCTTAGATTTTACCAGAGAATTATAAGCTAGCTGTTACATAAATGGAATAGTTGTAAGCTCAAATCAAATTCAAATAAATATTTTAAGCTTACATTAGATTTTGCCATTTAGCGTTCAATGCCTCTTTTGATTTTTTACTAATATTGCAAGTTGATATTAGTAGATAATTGTTAATTTTCCAATTACATACATTTTATTATAATATAATTTTCTTAAAATCAGTCAAACATTTTTTTTTATAGTTATAAATAATATTTAGCCAGTCGTGGCGCAGGGGCACATAACGTGACTGTAAAACCGACTGGTTGTGGGTTCGATCCCCACTCGAGGAGATGAAATATGTACGTAAATTTATATTTCCATTTCGCTCTGCTGTCGAGGCAAAGCGCGGCGTTGAGTTCTGCCACTCAACACGCAATGCCTCCAGAATTCGGCAGAAAGTGGGGAACGGAGTGTCTTAATACTACGTTCCCTCTTCCTACCCTGTATCACGCACACAGCTGATTAATAAATAATATTCGATATTTTCTTTTATTCATCATGTTTTAATTGTTTTAAAAAATAGAAGTAGAATTAAGTGAAGCAGTCAAATGTATATCATCTTAATTAAATCGAAATAAAACTGCTCAGTCTAAGATATATGAAACAAAGTGGAAGAGTAGAACATAAAGTTAATTACATGCAGAATATTAATTTAAATGTTCATAGTTCATACAAAAGTTTCTTACAAAGGAAGAAAATACTGTTCATTGCTCAAAGAGAAGATTGCTTAAGTATTTTTTTATTCTATCTTTTTGTTTGTATTCTTATAAGAAGTCACGAAGAACGAGGTCAAGAGTAAATCAACTGTTTATAAATAAGTATGTTGCTATTTTTAGCTTTATGCTGTGTACAGAGCAGGGTAGATAAAGCGAACTTAGTGTTAAAACACTCCGTTTTCCAAATTTGAGGCATTGCGTGTTGAGTAGCGAGACTCAACACCGCGCTTTTTGCCATGATACCAGAGTAATTAATGAAATTATTAATAATTTTAATCGAATCGAACCTACTACCATCGAGTTACAGTCACACGGCCCCTGCGCCACAAGAGTATCTGATATTGTTGTTCTCAGAATTTTTAGTGTAACTTTTTCAAATTTAGCCTTCACCCTCGTAGAGCTGATTCCAATGATCATCTGGCTATGAACGCGACAGTTGTGGATTCGATGTCCACTCGAAGAAATTAATGTATTTTAATATCCGACTGCGTTGAAGCCAGATATGAAGGTTAAGTTTTTGCTGCGTATGTAAGTATTCGTTCCCTTCTAACTGCTTAACTAGTGGACAATTTTTGATAAATGATGTAGCGTTGGATTTGTCTTGATGACGCGGTTATTAGATATATTCATTCGGATTTTTTGTTTTGTTTATAATTCTCTTGTTAGGGCGCGTAATTCAGTTCCGCTTCTCAACAGTAAATATCTCGAAAATTCAGCAGGAAGGAGGAACGTCCTTACACTAGGTTCCCTTCGCATTGACGAAGTGTTCGTGAAATTTAAAGAAAATATATAAAAATTGATTTTTTTATATACACTTTAATAATACTGTCTATGTTTAACAACATTTTTCTTAATGTTGGTGTTCCAAAGCTTTTCCATCTAGACGCAATTCTCCAGAGAACCGAGTCTATTAACTTGACAGTGCGAAAGAGACGGCTATACAGCAATCGCGTATAGTCATCTGGTCTTTATAAGTTTTTGTATGGTGGAATGAATATTTAAGTTTATATAGAGTTTTATAAGAGATTTTAGTTCTGGGTGTAGTTCGAAATTGATATCAGTTGAAAAATCGAGCTTTGAACTATGATTGTTTGTATAGTTTCAAGCGTCTTACGTGTACTATAGGGTAGGCAAAGTTAACCTAGTGTTAAGACACTCTACTCTCCACGCTATATCCAAAATATTGAAATATGGAATGGGAGTAGGCAAATCTTAACGTCGTGCTTTAATTTGTTAGACGAATAAAGACATGAAAATATTAAATAATTCATTCCCCCGAGTGGGAAACGTATACACAACCGTCATGTTGACAGTCACACGCTGTGCCACTGGGCAACGACGGGCTCAATGTATATATATTTTATATATAAAATCTGGCTGGATAACTTCCCGACAAGTCAAAGCAGGTTGTGTGCACCTGTCGTTCCGCTATTTTTGTTACCGATTGTACCGTCAGCATAATAAAAGAATTGAAAGAAATAATTACATTATATTGTATAAGCAAAAATATAAATATAATAATAATTATAATCATACTTAACTAATATTATATTGTACTTGCTGAATTTGAACCCGTGCTACAAAAGATATAGCTTAATTGGCTACAGCTATTGGATAAATTTTAATGAGCGCGCATATACATATATATTAATTTTGTTATTCAAAAAAAAATATATTTTATCGTCACTTTAATGAATGGGTAACACTTTTTAAGGTGACTGGCAAATAAAAAGTTTATTATTTTTTTTTTAATTTTGATATCTGGCCTATTATAGTATTTTTATAGTCATAACTCAAGCATATAGATATTTGAAGCAACAATCTGTAATGCGCTACAGTTTTTAACTTCAGCAGCTGTCAATATATTTTATACATCTTCTATTTTTGTCCTATATAATTTTTATTTAATTTAATTATTTTTCTTATTACGCCATGATACGTAACAGTGGCAAATTAATAATAAATAGACTTTTTGCATTATGTTGTCTCATCAATAATTTTTATATCAAAGTTTTACTTGCTGACCGTACCACATAAAATCTTTAAAGTATTGATTCTTTATAGCCGCAGCTTACCGGCGGGAGTTGTATGCTTTATTATTTACAATGATTTATTTAATATGTACATATAATATACGGTACAGTATGAGTCATATTCAGTTTATATTTTTTCCGTATACATTTGGCACTCGAGTATTCTCTTTTTGGTTTTTTTTATCCTTTTTATATATATTGCATATTAATTAGTGAAACCTCTTGGCTTATTCCATTTACATTATTATTTAAGGCATACAAAGATATACATGTAAGTTGAGTAACCATTACAAATTTAATGATTTTTTTCGAAATCTGTATTTCTCTGTCCTAATTTAAAATATAAAAAAGTAAAAAATGGTGTTCAATGACTGATTGACAACACATTCAAAAGTATTAAATAATATAACACAAGGTCATAAAGCACACGCAAGCAAAGATGTAAACGACAACTAGTTTTATAATAAAACTAGCGACCGCCCTGGATTGCCTTCGTGTTGTAATAACATTATCACTTCAAAGATAATAATCTATACATTGAAAATGAAAGTTTCAGAGAATCCAACAAAACAATTTTACAACAATTTACTTTTTTGTTATTTTTTTTTCATCTATGAACCGATTGAAAAAAACAAAACATTAAATATTTTAAGGGAGGTTTAACAAAATAAAAAGTAGTGGAAACTATATCTCAAACGGTTTAGACGTTTTTGAAATAAGCGTACACAAACAAACAGAAGACCCAATCAAAGGCAAAATCGAAAAATCATTGTTTTTTTTGGGTTTTATGACATTGATAAATGTAAAATTAATATTTCTTCTTATATATTTAGTACCTACTATGTACCGACAGCAGCGTTTAGTTATATTTTTATTAGATACTAATGGGCGCGCGCAGCTTCGGCCGCTTATTATGGGGGCTGAATTCTAAAAAAACCATGAAACACGTTTTCAATAAAAAAAAATTAAAAGTTTCAATTTAAATTTTTATAAAAATCAGTGGCGATTAAAACTTTTCCATATAAACTTTCAATTCCTGATTTGAACCCTTAGGAGGTGAATTAAAAAAACCAAGAAACACGTGTTCAATGAAAAAAATTTAATTTAAATTTTATTTCTATACATAATTTCAACCCCTATTTCATCCCTTTAGGGTTAAAATTTTTCAAAATTCCTTCTCAGTGGATGTCCAGATTATGAAAATAAACATCTTGCCAAATTTAACATTTCAACGCACAGCGATTACGGCTGTACGCGCGTCTTACTTCAGCCAGTCAGGTATATGTCCTTTTATATATATAGATATGTATATATTAAGTGAACATAGCAATAATATTAACAAATATCCTGTTTTCCAACTCCACTCGGTATGTGAAAGCTGATTGCCTGCGAACCCGACTCCAGAACAAGTGTCGTTGACAACTTGCGATACAAGTTTTTCTATGAGCGGTCTAGCGTGACTCGTGATATGTAAGATTTTTATTGAGCAAAGAGAAGTTATTACTAATAGAAACTATAAATATGTATATGGTAATAAATTATGAGAAAATATTAGATTTTAAGTTTTAGGCATTTCTCGTATTTTGAATCGTATTTCTTGCATAAATCAATCTATTTTTATATGTATTTATTTAAACGAGGTCTTTTTTCATCTCTATCTCTATATATAATAAAATAGTAAAAATATGTTGTCTGTACATTTAGTAATTTTGTCTGAAATGAATGGAGGGACACTTAAAAAGAATAAGAGAAAGCAAAAATATTTTTTTTTAGTTCTTGTCTGTCCGTCTGCCTGTCTGTATGTAAGGTCACGCTAATCTCCGAAAGTACTGGACCGATTTCCTTAAAACTTTCACCAATTGCTTTGTTTTAACTCAACTTAACATTTGGTACATAAAAAATCGGTTCATTAAAATCAATTCTGTTAATTAAATCAATAATCATGTAGTTTGGCGGGCGAAGCCGCAGGGGGGCCGCTAGTTAAAAATAAGGCATAGTCCCAAAGCATATAAAAAAAAATCAATATATTTTTCATTTTCGTTGCAATTTATAGACTACGGGGGATGCTCATGGAACCTAACGCCGCTTTGTTTCTAACTAGCATCAGAAAATGAAATATTCTGAGAGCACAATTATTTATCTCTAGACTTGGAATCGAACTCACTACCATTACTTCTACAGACATTATTCCACACGTAGGTGTGGAATTGTAAAATTTTACCCTCTCATTTAATAATACTAAAATTTCAAATTAAACAAATCGTGCAAATAAAACATTAGCGTACGGTTAAATTAGAACTTAAAAGTTAAAGTTAATCTACTTTTGACTATCTTCTAGTTATTTCGTTGCCTTCATAATGTTGATTGTAATAGTTTTATAGCTCAGTTAACTCTGCTAATAATCTTTTGTTGCTGGTGCATACTAAATTGCATTTGCATGTTAGTCATATAAAAAGATAAGTTTTTTTTTTTAATTTTTAACATTTTTTTTTTCAGGTAATAATATAGCGCGGTGGAAGTGCCTTTTTTTAAATTACAGCTTTGTTGCCATATCGTAGACTAATATATACTTACTTATGTTTTATGGATTGTCTAGTTTGTAAAAATTTCATAGGTGGTTTGCATACTTTAAATAACCGGTCAAGTGCGTGTCGGTCTTATTTACTGAGTGTTCCGTACCAATTTCTTGGGGATTCATCAAAGAGACTGTAATTTATAAAAGGTGACAAATTTAAGTTTGGGAATGTATGTGCACATGTTTTGTATGAAATGAATTGTTAATATATAATGTTTTTTTTCCTATTATATTCTTATAAGTTCTCTGTTTTTTTTTTATTTTCTGTAATGTGAGTTCTCACATTTTGCCAAATATCATCACAAGAACTACTCTATAGATTGTGATTATGTGGCGTTTATTTAAAACTACTATAAAAAGTAATTAAGTATTTTTCTCTCCTAAGTGTGGAATAACACCTTAAAAATGTTAAAAATGCTATAAAACGATGCATAAACGTATGTATCTTTCGAGAGTTGACTCTGTTCATTGGACTGCAGACTTGAGTATATGATATTAATTTCAGCCTGATACCTCCATACGATTTAAATAATACAGTTTTGACAGAAGGACAGACAGACGGATAGCAAAGTGATCTTATAAGGGTAACATTTTTTATTTTAGGTAAGGAGCCCTAAAAAATCAAAGCTAAAACTGAGTGTAGAATAATTTTGTTATTTCTATAAAGAAAAATAGTAAGAAAAACAAGTTAATTGACTGATATTTACTATATAGTAGGTAATTTTATTCAATAAATACCAATATGGCATCGATACAATCTGCAAATATCAATTTCAGAAGTTACTGATTCATCCTGACTCATTCATAATAAGATAAAAGATATATTTTCTTTCCTACTATCAGCGACTTCAGGCAAAAAGTAAAACATCTGAGAAAAGTTAGAAGCGAACCTGTTATAGTGAAGCATGTATATACGTATCTAACTAAAGAGCGTAAGCGACCTAATTTTCTAGAAATAATTTTAAAACCTATATCAATATCATAAAGGATATTTTTCTTTGAACTTGTCATCGCGTGGCTGAATAGAAAACTATCGTAGAAAGAAAAGGTAACAAAATTTTTTTTTCAAGCGATTTTTATACTTAGCACGTTCGAAATATGATCTTTAATAGTAAATTCAAAGTTTTATACTAAATTATGTACTACGCCGTCGTTTTAACCCATCGCTTGTACCATTTTTGTTTAGGGCGCGTTAAACTTAACTGCGGAATGAAAAACCTAGTGGAGTTTCTTTCATAAATTCATTTTCATTTGTGACATGGACAAAATGATTTTAAACTGCGTTGAAATTTGTCATAAATATATATTTTAGACGAGGTTTTATTTTAAATGTAAATGTATTTAAATGTTGAGTTTTTTTTTATTATATACTCTGTTTTAGTGGTGTGAGGTGTATTGTTATGAAAGTTTTCATAATATTATGTGTTTTTTTGTTATTTTCACGCTGTATCCCGCATATAGCAGGGTAGGTAGAGGGAACAGAAAACTAGTGTTAAGACACTCCGTGCCCCCTTTACACCGATCCCCTGAGGCATTGCGTTTTGTGTCGTTATCACAGCGAGGAAATGAAAATATTAAATATTTTATTTCCTCGAGTCCACAACCAATCGTACGTTGTGCCCCTACGCCATGAATGGCCAAGACTGAATTTAAATAATAATAAATATATATATTAATTATATTATATTTACTTGTAAATGAACTTATTGCTAAAACTTACTTAAATTAAATTGTTTTGGGCAATTACCTGAAAAAAGAACAAAGAACATGTTAATCATAATAAATATATTTATAAATAAATAAATATTTGAGGCCAGTCGTGGCGCAGTGGCACAAAGTGTGACTGTAAAACCGGCTGGTTGTGGGTTCGATCCCCACTCGAAGAGATGAAATATTTACTTAAATTTATATTTCCATTTCTTCGCTCTGGTGTCGAGGATAAGCGCGACCTTGAGTTCTGCCACACAACACGCAATGCCTCCAGAATTCAGCAGAAAGTGGGGATCGGAGTGTCTTAACACTAGGTTCCCTCTGTCTACCCTGCAGCGTGCGGGATACAGCGTGAAGCTGATTTATTTATTTATTTTGATTTAAGTTTATATTTTCCAACCATACTAATAATAACCACAATACTGCTTGGAAACAATAATTAGTTACAACACGGCATTTTTTTTAAATCGAGTTCCACGCTTTTTCCCGCACAGCAGCATTACCAGAGCGATGTAATGAAAATATTTAATATTTAATTTCCTCGAGTGGGAATCGAACCCGTAAGCTATTGCTTTACAGCCACACTTTTGTGCCCTTGCGCCAAGACGGGGCTCACCTTGTTGTTAATAAATAATATACATATTTTTATTTCCTTAAGATTTAAAAGAGGAATAATTGTTACGGAGATATCTTTTTAAGAAAATTATACCTGTATTAGGAGAAGAGGAGGTTTTAATATTATAAACAAGAAAAAGTATACAAATAATATAAAAATATTGTGTGTAAATATATACGTGTAGAGTGAGAAAATAAGAACTATTTATTTCCCGTGTAAAATGATAAATTAATAAGTCAAATGTCTTAAAAGCAGAATATATGTTGTGAATTAAACGAGTTTATTTAACAATTTTAATCAACTACTAAGAGAGTTTTCTACTTTTTTTTAAATCCCTTTTTTGGAATCGAACCCACAGCTGTTCAACTGCGCTTACTCTTAGGCTCAAATATTCATAAACTTTTTAGGTTGTCTAGTATAAGAACTTTTTATGGTTGTCTAATATACGATATTTACAAGAAGATTACAATCGAAACCCTCTATATATAATGCTAAATCAAAACTTCCACTATGCCATAACGTTGTTTAATAACATGAAAATTATTATCACAGCAAGGCACTCTCTCAAATTGGTTTTTCAACGTTTAGTGCTAAAATGATAACATTTTTAACATGAATTTTGCATTAGCTCTGATTTATTACATACAATAAAATAATATGAATATTGCACCAATGCATATTTTAGTTGTTTTTAGTTTTAGTAGTACTAGCACAGGGTGGAATCAGGGAACCTGTCGAATTTTCGAGACATTGTGTTTTAAGTGGCAGAATTCAACGCTGTGTTTCGTCTGAAAAGCGAGATATTAAAAGTAGTTAATTACAAAAAAATAAAAAGGTATTTATAATGTATTTAAATTAAATTATATATTATGTAATTTCGCTTAGATACATATAACAATTTCGAGATATAACTACACTAGTGAAGTTGGCGTGGCGTAGCAACGCATGGTCGTGGATTCGAGTCCTCGTGGTAATATATATATATATATATATATATATATATATATATATATATATATATATATATATATAGTATCTACTGACATGCGCGGTGTTAAGTTCCGCTACTTAAAACGCAATATATCGTAACTTAGATGGAATGTTTGGAATGTAGGGCTATAACACTAGGTTTCCTCTGCCTACCCTTATACATATATGCGGGATACAGCGTGAAACCAAAAAAAAACTATACTACTTACAACTACCGATATTCCTAAGAACAGACAGACATAACGTGTAAAAGTAATGAGGGTGTAAATACATATATACGTCATGGAACCGCGTTTCAGAATGGGAAAAACCTTTTTAAGATTCTGTCACGATAATTCAAGTAGGTACTTTTCAGTTGGCATCGCTCTGAAATTTCATGTTAGCCTTTTGTGTCTGATGATAGCTCGTTGTAGAGTGGTAAGTATGTAAGGTTTTATGTCATGTGTTGTTTTACTATTGTTTTGTATCATAATTTTTGTTGTTTGTGCGGCGTTGTGTTCCGTGATTCATCAACAACTTAATTGGATGGAAAATAAGGAATAGAGTGTCTTAACAGTAGATTACCTCTGACTATCCTAACTTTTCATATGTTAAAAAAAAGTGTATTGCACTGTAGTGTCTATTTTCAATTTGAGTTCAAGATATTGCGTGTTGAGTGTTGAAACTCAACGCCACGGATTGAAAAAAATATTATCTTTAGTAGATAATATAGCGATAAAAAATATTTTAGGTAAGGCTGTCGTGGCTCAGGGGTTGTACCACTGCAAACAAAAAACCAACATGTGGGTTTTGGTTCGATTTCTACTCGAAGTTAAGGAATTTTTTATATTTTAATTTCTTTGCTCTGGTAACAGGGCAAAGGCCGGCGTTGAGTTCCACCACTCAACACGCAATTGCTCGATAAGGCCAGTCGTGGCGCAGCGGCACAAAGTGTGACTGTAAAACCGCCTGGTTGTGGGTTCGATCCCCACTCGAGGAGATGAAATATTTACTTAAATTTATATTTCCATTTCTTCGCTCTGGTGTCGAGGCAAAGCGCGGCTTTGAGTTCTGCCATTCAACACGCAATGCCTCCAGAATTCGGCAGAAAGTGGGGAACGGAGTGTCTTAACACTAGGTTCCCTCTGCCTACCCTGCTGTGTGCGGAATACAGCGTAGAGCTAAAAAAAATAGGTGAAAAAACTGACGAATCAATGTTGCAATGATGTCAAATAAATTAAAATATTTCCTTAGTTTAAACAAAAAACCACACGATTTGTCTCACAAAACTGAATTTGAAAAGAATTCGTAACGACCGAATTGAGTTAAACAGTTTTTTTTGTCACCAAAAACCGCTATACACAGTTTTTAACTTATTTATTTCGTAAAAACACGTTTTTTTTCTGTTAATAGACACGCGCCAAGTCTATTTTTGTTTAAACTTTTACGTAAACTAAGAGTAAAAAGTACTTTAAAATTAAGTGGAAAATTGATGAATTGTATCTTTTTTTTTGTTTAAATCCAGTAATTACCATTTAATTGTGTTTAATTTGATTTGGTACATTACATTATATTTTTGCTAGCACTTTGCACGAAAATTTTAAAATAAACGTTTTAGATATATAAATTTTACTTGTAGATATATAAATTTTAGGGATTTTTAAAGTTTTAGTTAACCGTAAAAAATGAAATTGGAAAAATGCATAAATCGATACACCATTTGACTAAATGTAAACCTATTAGATTTTTATTTCAGAGCAGTTTCCACTCACATGTTAAAAATATATTATAAGCTTTACCCTTAATCCTGTAAGTAGATTAATTCAATGTCTAATTTTATCTTATCATGGCAGGAAAATCAAGGAAGGCAGGAAATCGAATTAACAACCATAGCATTTACAGTAATATGCTGTTCCACTGCATACACTATGGTTTTTATTCGAATAAGCTTTTTTTTAGCTTCACGCTGTATCACCTGTATTTTAAGACACTCCGTTCCCACTAAAACACTTCTTTTCTCTGTTCTCCGCTGAATTCTGTAGCGTTGCGCGTTGATGGCGAATCTCAACACCGCGCTTTGCCTCATTACCAGATCGAGGATATGAACATATTAAATCATTCATTGCCCCGAGTGCAAACCGAACCTACAACCGTAGCGTTTACATTCGTACGCTTGTATTATATTTTATATTTTTTTTATATTCAAACATTGTAGAAACAGACCAATTTATCAGCCATTTCTTTCTCTCTACTTCATAAAATTTCTCATTACCACTAAAAGTTCAACATAAAAAGCCTAAGTAACAAAATGAAGTTGTAAAGCAATTACGACAAAACCATTCAGGTTTATTACAACGAAACAAACGATAAAATTGATTCCTCGACCGGCAAAAAATATTTGGATCGTAACTTATATTACTCCATACATACATATACATACATACATTTATACTCTACATACAATATTTTGTATTTTATAACAGAATGGGCCATTACTCTTTTATACTGCCGATAAATGTCGAAATTTTCCTTGAAACTATCAGTTGAGATAAAAAAACATATATAGATTTTATGTACAGACCCCCCAATAAATAAGTCGAACGTAAAATGGCGCCCACAAGAATATATAGCGGTGATCGTCGTTTTAGTAAGAGGTTCATTGTGGTACAGTTAGTTGGTAGCCCGACTAAAGGCGGAGAGTATGGGTTTTAATCTCTGTTTTTAGCTTCAATCTGTATGCACATAGACAGAGGGAACGCGTAAAGCTAGTGTTCAGACACTTTGACGATATTATATCCTATTAAGACACCCCCGTTCCCCACTTGCTGCAGAATGCTGGAGGCATTGCGTGTAAAGTTGAGGAACTCAGCGTCTACGTTCATATTAAGACACTTCCGTTTCTTCTTTCCGCATAATTTTTGGAATTTTGTGTTACATGGCGGAACTCAACGCTACACATTGCCTCGTTACCAAAGCGTGGAATTGAAAGTATTAAGCATTTAATTTCCTCTAGAGGAAATTGAACCACTAACGCGCGCGTTTACAGTCGCACACCTCTACGCCACGACTGCGCTTTCAGGTTTCCATCTGTTTTCGTAGGAATTTCTCGTAGAAATTTCTTAAAATTCCTACTATTCCTCCTAAAGTTCTATAGAACAGCAGTAGACAGAAGTACTGTAATTAATTAACAATTTATCACTGCTCACCTAGCAAACTTAGGTAAATTTGTTAAAACATCATTTTGTATATAAATGAACGAAGCAAATTGGTCTTCACGCTTTACTTTTTTAGTATTTAGATATATTTAACGTGAATTATAATGTACTAAACCGACCAGGTCGGTGGTCGGTGGTCGGTTTCCAGGAGGCGCGGGTTCGAGTCCGCTACGTTCAAATTTTTATACGTTTTCTAAATAAGTATTTTTTTTCCTAAGTGTGGAATAACACTTTAAAAAATGTTTAAAAATGTGAATTATAATGGCCAGATTGGTAGCATTTTTCGATTTAATATTATTATTTGTATTTAAGATATAAAAAAGTAACATTGTATAATGGTAACTTATATCCACTATAAAATAACTCCTTTCCTCCCTACAGTAACATACATTTAAATTTAATAAATTTGTAAATAAAAAATTGGGAAAGCAATTGTTTTCATGGGAACGGAGAACGCTAGGTTAACACCAGGTTAAAATTAAAAATAATTAAATCCATTTTTTTCCAGCATGACATTCTAGGCAGAAAAAAGCTACTGTTAAGACACTCCCTTCCTGATTTTATACTAACATTAAATATTGAATGGCGGAACTTAACACCGTTTACCAGAACGGACAAAATGGGAGTATTTATGCTATCATTCCCTTAAACGGGATTGAATCCACACCAATCGCGCTTACTCACTTTTTATACGATGGACTTTATAAAGATTTCTATACAAAAAATATCTCAAATTATTATATCAAACGTACGAAGGTACATTCTGAAGAGAAAATGCCTGAAAATCCGACTTTCTCTACCATTTGTAGAGAGACACGTATAAAAAATCAAACGAAAACATTCATTGAAATAGTCTGTACAGAACTAAGTGCTAACGAACTTGCTATACACGAGCTACAGGAGTTGTAGGCTTTGGAAAGAAAAAATACGGTATTTGTAGGAAGGAAGTTGTGATAGAATCCTTTTGATTTGGGCTTCGGATTTAGGTTCGAATTTGGGTTTTTATTGGTTGGTTTTCTTATTTTCTCTATATATCTATTTTACACTAGCGACTGCAACGCGTCTTCACCCGCTTGAACTTATTGTTGTTTTATTCAGTCAAATTATACATTTTTTTTTTATCTTTTTCCACCACTCAATATGCGATTTAACGAAACGTAATATTTTAACATTAGGTTCCCAGGTTCTCTCTGCCTACTTTGCTAAAGGGAGAATACAGTGTAAAGCAAAAAAGGGCAATTTAATATAATTTAAATAGTTTTTCTACTTACTTATTGACGAATGTATAAACAAAAAAAATCAGCTTCATGCTTTATTCTGCATACAGCAGGGTAGGCAGAGGGAACCCAGTGTTAAGACACTCCGTTCCCCACATTCTGCCGAATTCTAGAGGCATTGCGTGTTGAGTGGCAGAACTCAACGCCGCGCTTAGCCTCGACACCAGAGCGAAGAAATGGAAATACAAATTTAAGAAAAACTTTCGTCTCCTAGAGTGGGGATGAACCCACAACCAGTCGGTTTCACAGGCACACTTCGTGCCGCTGCGCCACGACTGGCCTCGTATGTATAAATAAAATACTAAATTGGGAAAGCCTTGTATGACTCATACAAACTTAGCTTCGTACCAACAATTTAAAAAGTAAAACATTAGTAAAGTTCGTGAATCACTTTAATTCCCCATAAATTTCGAAGGCGTTGACTGTTACAAATCATACTCCCTATCTTTACTTGTATTTAATATTAATCTACTTGTTGATAACGATAAATCATTTTGTTATACTTTTATTGTAATGCGAGCTTAGAAATAGTTTTTAAATAGTTTTTAATAAATATTCACAGCGTTGAGTTCCGTTGTTAACACGATATGTCTTAAATTTAAAAGGGAAGTAAAAAACTACATTTCTTGACTGTAGATTCTTTGTCACTCTTTACCATGCAATGTAGGAAAAGGTATGAAATTGAAATAATAATTTTATTTTATTTAAAAAACTGGCAACCAATGGCACAGTGGTAGTAACTGTATATGCAACGACCATGGATTTGATCTTCATCACAATTAATTCGTTTTCCCACTCTGGAAACATAAAGCGCGACATTCTGTTTTTATTAGCCACTCAACACGGAATGTACGGGTAGAAATCGGAGTACGGAGTGTCTTGACACTAAATTTTCTCCGCCTACTTTACAGAATATAATTTGAAACTTTACAATACCAAAGTAACTATAATATTATTTCTAAGTCCCTTACCACCAAAAATAATGATAGTAATAGCTGCGAGAAATTATACAATTTACCTATTATAGTATACATTTAGAAGCAAAATTTATGAAATTATTATAGTATTGTTCAAACAATTATATCTAAACAATGGTCGTTTTGAGGTTAATTTTATATGGAAATGTACAATATACAATGGAATTAGGTAATTGAGTTTTATAATATGCCTATTTTAATAGCTCTAATAAGGTAAGCTTCGATTGGTATTTGTTAATTTTAGTAAATATTAGCCATATTAGAGAGGATCTAGTGTTAAAACACTCTGTTCCCCATTTTCCGCCGACTTTCAAGATATTGCGTGTTGAGTGGCGGTACTCAATGACGTGTCGTTCTTTTTTATTTTTTTTTTGTACTTCAATTTGTCACTACAGACAGGTCAGTCGTGGCGCAGGGGCACAAAGTGTGACTGTAAAACCGACTGGTTGTGGGTTCGATCCCCACTCGAGGAGGTGAAATATTTACTTAAATTTATATTTTCATTTCTTCGCTCTGGTGTCGAGGACAAGCGCGGTGTTGAGTTCTGCCACTGAACTACAGACTATTCGTACCTTTTATCAACTTTTTCTATATCAATAGCCTTGTAGACTTCTTATATATCCATATGAATTTTATTTTTGATCTGCTACTTGACTAGTATTGGAACTAAACATAATTACCTCTATTTATTATTTACTTTAATTTATTACAGAATTCAAATATTTGGATTGTTTTTTTACAATTATAGAACATAATCGTAAGACACTCTGTTCTCTATTCAATGTTTTATAATATTTAGAGATTTTTTGTGCTGGGTAGCGAAATCTAACATTAAAGTATTGGGATTCGGTCCCACCATCATACATCTATACACTAAAATTGAAAATTTAATACAAAACAAAAAATAAATCAGCTTCACGCTCTATCCCGCACAGAGCAGGATAGGCAGAAGGTACCTAGTGTTAAGACACTCCGTCCACAAAAAGAAATTAATATATAACCAAAAAAAGCCCACGAAACCGTTTCATACAATTTGTATGTATAAACGTGAGAAATTATTAAGCTTTCACTTAGTTACTATAGGTTTTTATTACCTGCTTGTGGTAACTATTGTAGTTTAAGTATACATTTAGATGGCATATTAGGTAAAAACCACAACAGTTAGTTTTATTTATAAAACTTGTTGATTAGACGTATTTGGGTTGCGGCATTGTACAACGTACAGTACGGTCGACAAGTCGTGGCTGCTGTAAAGTTAGCTGTATTTTAGGATTTTTCTTACTTTTGATTAGTTTCTTCCCAAATGAACAATTCGCTAAAGTTTAGAAAAGTTTACTTCACGGCCATGATTTGTTGCACGTCGTTTAGACTACATTTTTAGTTATGTATGGGAAATGTAGTGCAGTGGCAGTTATGCTAGTTAATGAGCGAAAATGTTTCTGACTCTATGGGTAGTAGGTTCAAGTACTTATTCTATGCTTTACGCTGTATCTTACATACAGTAGGGGAAGCAGAGGGAACCTACTGTTAATACACTCCGTTCCCCACTCTCTGTCGAATTCTGGATCCATTGCGTGTTGAGTGGCAGAACTCAACGCCGCGCTTAGCCTCGACACCAGAGCGAAGAAATGAAAATATAAATTTAGAAGGTAGGCATAGGGAACCTAGTCTTAAGACACTTCGTTTCTATACGGAAAAACAGTGGAAACACAGTATATATACTACATTCTTAATACATACTATATGAAAAAGTTGACTTTTAAAAAAACTGCCATTTTAAAAATAAGCTTTTAACTACTAAGTTGAAATGACACTTCTAGCGTCACAAAATGAAAACGCCCACACTTTAAAGGTATTCAGGCGTGGGCGGACAAGGTACCAATAAGATGACCGAGTTTCTTCTTTCTAAGCGTTGCCAACTTACCAACAGCCAATTTTATTTGACCAAAGTATAATAGAAGATAGCTACTTTTTACATAGTAGGGTAGGCAGAGGGAACTTGGGAACCTAGTGTTTAGATGTACCTTTCTACACTTTCCGAGAAATTCTTGAAGCAATCTGTGTTGAGTGGCGGAAGTCAGCATCACGCTCCACATTGTTGCCAGAACGAGGAAATTAAAATATTAAATATTTCAGTCCACCGATTGGGAACCGAACCCAGCATCCTCAGGGATGTTCTCAGTTATATTTCTTCTTTTAAAATATAATAAGCAAAGTGGGCAGAGAACTTACTGTTAGGATAAGAGAATTATATGAAGACAATTTACGTGATGTAACATGTATCTTTTAAAGATTTTTTTCAATTTAGACCTGTTCTTCAGATCAGCGTGTTCAACCGAACAAACTATTTAATTTTATAATATTAGTTTTAGAATTATAGGACAACAGCCCAAAGTTGGCGATTAGTTGGCCAACTTGGTCCAAAATAGTAAAAAATGGCAATATAAAAATGTGTAAAGGTCGTGGCATTCATTTTTCACTTTTGAAGAGACATTTTATTTACGTGTATATTTTTAGTATCGTGATTCACATTTTAGTTTAAATATAGCTTAATGTAGGTGTTATTATTAATTGTCATTGAATTGTACGTAGGTGGTAGTCAGTTTGATCCCGTGTGGCATATTATGCAATTAGTTGGTAATGTCAAATTCTCATGTATGAAACAGAAATATGCTTTGTAATATAATTAAAATAGATTTCTATAGAAAAATGAATAGTATTATAAGTAGAAACTTTTTAATTATGACGTGAATGGCGGAACAAATTTAACATACATATTAATAAAAATATATTTTTAAGCAGATTATAAAATAGGGTGAACCTTGACCACAACTCAGTTATCCACTTCACTTTTCATGTACGTTTTTATCAAGTTTTCGTTAAGAAGTGAAGAAAAAGTAAAAGCGGAATTCAACGCCGCGCTTATGCCTCTTTACCAGAATCAAAGATCCCTAAGCCCAAAGTTTTATTGGTTTTCTTTTGACACCAGAAATGAGCAGTCGTGGGTGCAGCGTTTTTTCAAAATTAAATTATATTGCAAAAATATATATTTTTTGCTAATATTATCAAAAAGACTTTAAACAAAATTATCATCACTCAAAATTCGAACCATGGACTATTAAAACTTATGATATTCAACCCAACACAATCAAAAAGGGTACATTTATGTAACATTCCCCATAAAACGGAGTAAAATAACATTACATTACAAACCAAAATATAAATACCTATATAGTAAGACATATAGAACCGCACACGGAATCTATTAACATCCACATTCCCTGAAGCAATGTACCGAAATAAGCCCTCCTGAAAGGTATAGCAGCCAACATGTAATTTTCTTCCTACGGCCATTAATTATTTGTTTATTAGATCCTATGAAAATAATAATGATATGTGTTAGATATATTAATTAAAAATTCAGTGAATTAAGGATATCGTGGTGCAGCGACAGAGCATTTGACGATAAATGCGACAGGATGTGGGTTCTATTTCCACTCAACAGAAAGTGAAGAACGGTACCACTAGGTTCCCGGATTCCCTCTGCCTACCCTTCCAGATCAGCTTCACGCTGTATCCCGCTCACAGCAGGGTAGGCAGAGGGAACCTAGTGTAGACACTCAGTTCCCCACTTTCTGCCGAATTCTGAAAGCATTGCGTGTTGAGTAGCAGAACTCACACCACCGACACCAGAGCGAAGAAATGAAAATATAGATTTGAGTAAATATTTCATCTCCTCGAGTGGGGATTGAACCCACAACCAGTCGGTTTTACAGTCACACCTCGAGCCGCTGCACCACGACTGGCCTCAGAAAAAATTACTACATATACAATCACATACTAATAAACGTACTTATCAAGTTACCCCTTTAAAAATTCATACCCACGATCCCAAAATAAAATTAAAGATATAATATTATCAAAAAGCACTAAGCCACTGCGATATACAGGAAAAAGCACTTAATACAATTTACATCACAATACAATGATATAATATAACTTTAGTTATATTTTTCTTAGACGAAGTTCAGTCGCTAAGAGCATTGCCAATACTTTATAGTTTACTGAAACTTTAACAACTCTAAGCGTAGAACTATAAATAAGAATTGAATACATTTTCAATTTAAAAGAAATCAATTTGTTTAATATTATAGAGAAAAAATTAAAAAAATTGAGGTTAGTCGTACCGCATGGGCACAAGCGTGTTTGTAAACACGACAGGTTGTGAGTTTGATTTCCACTGCACGGAGCAATATGTTTAATATATTTATTTCTTCGATTTGGCGAGGAGGTGAAGCGTGGCGTTGGGTTCAGCCACTCAACAAGCAACGCTTCCAGAATTCAGCTTAATGTGGGGAACAAAAGTTTCCTAATGAGAACGAAGTGTCTTAATACAAAAAAATCTTCTGAATTATTATTGAACCCACAACCATCACGTTTGCACTGTGCCACAGTGAAGCATATATAAAACGTCAATTTCCATTTTTTCTTACAAGTAAATAAGATTTAGCAATACGTTGGTATTTTAAAGGCGTTTTGAAATCCGACAATCCTTTTATTTAAAATATTAGTAGGGTCACTTTATGCTTATATATATAATTTAGTATGACATCGACAGAAAGAAAGAAAAAGAAAAAAAACACTTTTCTATCATTATTTTATAGTGATAAGAATTTACACTATGACAACCAGCTTTGGATTGAATGTATTAATAAGTTAGTGTTAAGTAACTGTCAATCAAACTAATTGTGTCTGTGAGAGTCCAATCGACAATAACTCAGGAAGTACCTAAGTAACTATAACTTAATGGAACCTATAAGATATACGAAAAACCGAAAACGTAGTGCCTTACCACTAAGTTTTCGTTCCCTATTAAAAAAACGTTAAAAAATACGACATTCAATATGCTATACAAATAATAAAATAAAAACAACGCTATAACTATCGAAAATATAATTAAAAAATTATGAATGCCGGAATTTCTCATTAACCTGTTATAAAATCTGAATAAACTATACGGATAATTGCTAACAATCCCAACCTCTCGTATGGAAACACAATATGGAGTTGCTATTTACGTTGTTAATTTTAAATTATGAGAAGTTCTATATAAAATATACTATATTATATATATACGAATGTATACAATATATGCAATTTTGTATGTGTATGAAGGTATGGGAGAGCTCGAAATTCCTATTGGTGTTTCGTTTTTTTTTATTTCACTCTTTATCCTGTATATTGCAGCGTAGACTGAGGGAGTTTAGTGTTGAGACACTCTATTCTACCCACCTTTCAGTCCAATTATCGAAATATTGTGTGTTAAGTGGCAGAAGTTAACGCTGCGCTTAGTCTTGTTACCAGTGCTAAGAAATTTCTTATTACTGCCATTCAGGAGAGTAATAATAGTAAAATAATTCATTTCTCGTAGTAGAAATCGAACTCACAACTGTAGCGTTTACAGTCACATATAGTCCCACTGCGTCACGACGGCTTCAAGCTACTTAAAATAATTTGTGTTATTATAATTAAAAATGTAGCTAATAAAATTTTGGTATCCCTTACAAAAAAAATGAAGCCTTTTTCTGTACATTTTAAGGAAAAAGTAAGATCACTTTGTTGTCCGTCCATCCGTTTGTCTGTCTGTCTGTCTATCAAGAGCCTTTATCTCAGAAACGCTTAATGATATCAAGTCGAATTGCAAACTATATACTCTGATTTACGATCCCTTGAGTTCCTGAAAAAATCGTAGCTTTACTTAAACAAAGATATCGCCATTTATATCGCAAAAAAAAGTAACTCGACACTATTAAGGGAACTAAAATTAATAGGTTTCAACTTCCAGTTGACCCAGAATTATGAAATTTGAAAACTTTTTTGAATTTGAAAATCTGAAAACTATACATTTATGGTCAAATTCTTAAAAACAATAACCTTAAAAAGGTGGCAAATTTGATATTAAATCCGCTAGTAACCTCTAATTTTGATACGGTCGCGCTTGCCCGGTTTGTTCTTATACAAATAAAAAAAACATACACAATACAAAAAACAACATATTAAACATCTAATTTACAAAATATTACACAAAATTATAATATGATATAATGTGAAAATTTTCATATTTATACAAAAAATAACTTCCACGTAGCTCACTCGAGTGGCCTTGGGCGCACAAAATAAACAAAGGTTGTCCCACACCTGTTGGTCAATTATCCCAAGCTTGATCCCTAACTCGGTACAACTTTTTAAATCTCGTACTAATGGAGTCGATTGCTTTTTATATGTTTATTTTGTTTCAGTTTAGACAGGTCGGTAAAAAACATAGAAATAAGACACTCCGTTCTCTATCTTATTCGAGTTCCAAAAACGTTGTCTATTAAGTGACGGAACCTAACGCTGCGCTTTGTCCTTACAGTAATGGCATCTCCAATATTATTTCGTGTTGTAATAGCATTTTAATAGCTTTGTTTTTATTTCTCATGAATTAAGTAAGTAAGTAAGAAAGACCGTTTTTCCGTTTTACATTTTTTACCTATATTGAGTCGTTAGATGTTGATCTAATATGATTAACATATTATCGTTAAACTATATGATTAAAATGGAATAAAGAAGCTTAAAAGCTGAGTTTTATGCTTTTTGTCGCATAACAGAAAATAAGAGAACCTAGTGTAACTTAACACACCACGTTACGTTTCGGAGCTCAACACCGCGCCTTCTTCCTAAAACTAAATAAAAAAATATCTCCGTCAAATCCGAAAAGGAAAATCCAAACGGACATGAGAACCGATCGAGTAGCGTTAGTATCACATCAAAGGCGTGTTTTTGTCGGCTCCAGATCATTCCTCGTTATTTTTATTGTAAAAGTTCTCAGGTAACAACGTCGTGGCTTCATTCACAGGGCGTCAAGTGTCTTTGTGTAACGTTTTTTTTATATATATAATCAGATATACGCTATAGCGGCGCAGTGGTTGCTTTGGCTGTTGACGTGACAGCTCCAGATTTGAATCGGACGTGAATTAATGTTTATTTTTATAGTTCTGCTAGTCTGGTTCAGGTTCTGAATAGTATGCAATTTTGATTTGAGTGTCATTATACTAAATGTAATTCATTTTTATTCGGTTTTGGTAGTGCAATGTTTACGTTATACTTGTACCTTACGTTATACTGAACCTAGTAACACTAGGACCAGTGACCAAAACACTAGGTTCCCATTAAGACTCTTCCGACCCGAATTTTTGAGGCATTTTATTTATACAGCATTAAGACACTCCGTACTCTACATTCTATATAATTTTTGAAATATTGACAGACAACCGTATACAATTAAACACTATAATACTCCGCCTCAAACTAAATATAAATACATCGCGATTTAAATATATAATATATTTCAAAAAAGAAAAAATATTCGAACAATAACAGAAATAAACTTCTTTTAATATCATTATACAAAACAAGGAAACAATAACATCACAAATAAGGAACTATAAATCAATACGGTAGCGTTTTGTTCTAACCCATTGTTTTAAGTAGAGCGAAGCTTGCTTAGAAGCTTATCACTGTATAAACGACTTTGTGAAATGCAACTAGTACTTATCGGGCCTATTATTTACAACCAACGGTTTACTCTTTTACATTTTAAATATGATAAAAATTGGATAAATAAATTAATTTACTCGAATGGGGTGGTTGAGGGTTTGAGTCGTGCTGGTGGTATTCGAAACTAGCTATATATATATATATATATATATATATATATATATATATATATATATATATATATATATATATATATATATATATATATATATATATATATATATATATATAT